>CABHPR010112736.1:0-34764 GCA_902168415.1 Peromyscus melanophrys | reverse complement strand
GACTGGGAGGCCCTGATTGGCTAGTGTGTCCTGAGTGACAGGAACAGTTCCCCTAGGATCAGAGTACGGAGGGACACAGCACAGTGGTTCCCAGCCCTGGCTTCCACCTCAGGCACAGAGCTGTCCCAAACCGGCTGAGATTGGCTTTGCTGCAAAACTTGGAACTGGACTGCAAGGTCGTCCCTGCACCTTTCCTGCAGTCAGTAGGCACTTCTTCGTCCTGGACACAGGATGTTAGGTCTCAAACCAGGGACAAATGGCTGAGGCGCCTAATTAACATATCCAAGCAAGACGTTTTCTGCCAGATTCTCCCTGCATCCCTCAGCCCCTACCAGTTACAGGATATGGCTGGCAAGCCCCGTCCACTGCCCGGAATGGCTCCAGCCCAGACACTAGCCTGCCCTTCCTACAGCTGCCCTTACCTACATATTCCAACCATCTTGGTAACCTAGCTTTTCCCCCTCTACCCTTTAGCTTCCTGACCTCTTGATCTGTCTCTCCTCTCCCCTAGCTCCTCTTCTCACACTGATCAGGCTCATGTCCGCTCTGAACTCCCCGAAACGTCCCTGCCTCTCCCTGCACTCTGCTTTTTATCTTTTTTTTTTTTTTTTTAAAGATTTATTTATTTATTATGTATACAGTGTTCTGTCTGCATGTCAGGCCAGAAGAGGGAGCCAGATCTCATTACAGATGGTTGTGAGCCACCATGTGGATGCTGGGAATTGAACTCAGGTCCTCTGGAAGAACAGCCAGTGCTCTTAACCTCTGAGCCATCTCTCCAGCCCTGCTTTTTATCTTAAAAAAAAAAAAAACACCTTTCTCCTCCACCATACCTAGTAGCAGTCATGTCCTTTCCTTTTTCATTTCTTAGAAACTCCATATTCTTATGTGAAACCCCAGGGCTGGCCATCCCTTCCTGTGGACTGTGCAAGTGAGCTGCTCAGGGCTCTTCTTTCTGGGCAGGTGAAATGATATTTCGTTCCTCTCCCATCCCTGTTATGCTCGTAGGCCTGTGTCCCCAGCACCTGAAATGCTGACTACAGGAGATCCGGGCTGACTCAGTGATGGAGGCTTCCGCAGGTCCTGCAATCTCAGGAGAAAGTCCCTGAACTCAGGTGTTACTCAGTAGGGCCAGAGTAACTGTCAGGTCAGGCACCTCCAACCCTACCCCACAAGCCCTTCTAGGACCATGGCAGCCTGTAGAGTGGGGTGAGGGACCCCCACTACCCCCCCAGAGAGAGAAGTGTGGTACCTAGAACCTGTGCTGGGACCGGCTACCTACTGAGTCAGACCTCAACTCTGTCTAGCTTCTTGGGAGTTCAGGACTCATTTCTGGGGCACTAGTCAGGTTTGCCATGAAACTGAGAAAGAACAAAGAAAACCTGTCAGTTTCGGGGACAACCATACATCAGGCCAGCTGTGGAAAACGTACTATGATTTTCACTTTTGTAAAAAGGAAGTTTTTTAAAAATGTACTAAAAATCTGCAATCTCTTAAACACCTATTCTGTAGAAAAGGCCCTTCAATGTAAATATTTTAGTCAACTAAACCCTACAGGATCAAAGTATTTTTTCTTAATTACTTCATATTTACTATAGAGCATAGGTGTCTATGCATACGTGGACAAATGCCCATTTTCCATATGAAGGAATATAGGTTACATCCATTTGCATCGTAGGCCTCGTGGATTAACCCCCATTGGGAGAGAGTTTGTATTAGTAGGACAAATAATACAATTACACACAATGGATCTGGCAGCTTCGAGGGGAATTTGAAATTGAAAGCGGAGCGCCATGGCATTTTGATGGTGTAAGGCATGACTTTTTTAAGCAGCTTCCGTGGAGTAGGCTATCACTTTTGTTAGAGAGTCAGCCATATGATTCCCATCATGGATGGGACCTGGAAGCATCATATGTGCATGAACTTGACCAATAAAGGAAAGGTGAGTCCTAGACTGAACTAATTCCTGCAATTTTGAAAGCAAGTTTAAAATTGTAGAGCGATTAGAAGTGAGGGGGGGCAGTCTCTACATGTGGGAATAGTGTAACTATATATTGGGAATCTTCTGTCCTTGAGTCTCTCAAAGGCAGCAATTACTGCTATCAATTCCACTTTTTGAGCAGAGGTTTCCTGTGTAAGGAAAGACTCTTTAGAACCATCAATAATTAGTGCAGCTCGGCCTGAAGCAGAGCCATCAGTGAATACTAACGCTGCTGGAGGTGCAATGGATCGGATTTAGTTCTACATGGAAAAATTACAGGATGCAAGCATATGAATTTTAATAGATAATGACCAGGCAGTTCATATGAAAAGATGCCAGTATATCCTATTAGAGCTACCTGCCAATCTATAGACTCACAGGACAGGATATTGTGCTGTTCAGCTGTATAAGGAAGGATTATCATATGGACATACTGTCCAAACAATTCTTTACTTTGCTTCCTTCCCTTAGTCAATAGAGAGGCAACTAGAGAAGTATAAGCTGTTACAATTTTTCTGAGAGTTACAGGTAAGTGTAACCATTCTACAGGCCCTTCTTGCCACAAGCAGGCAGTGGGCATATAAACAGTAGGCAAAATAATCAGACTCCATGGTTTATTGTAATCTATATGAAGGAGTCTTTCAGAGTTAAGTCCTTTTTCTATCAGAGCCAAGGAGGTTTTAGCTTCAGGCATTAACTTTCGTGGTGGTCTTGGGTTAGGGTTACGATGAAGGATGTCATATAAGGGTTTAAATATCACTGTGGGTAGATCCAAATAACTATGTCCCCAGGAAATACCCTCAAGCAATTTTTGAAAATCATTTAACGTTCTTAAACAGTCCATTCTTTTTTTTTTTTTTTTTTTTTTTTTTTTTTTTTTGGTTTTTCGAGACAGGGTTTCTCTGTGTAGCTTTGCGCCTTTCCTGGAACTCGCTTTGAAGACCAGGCTGGCCTCGAACTCACAGAGATCCACCTGCCTCTGCCTCCCGAGTGCTGGGATTAAAGGCGTGCGCCACCACTGCCCAGCACAGTCCATTCTTAATTGAAAAGGTTGTGGACAAAGTCCGTGTGCATGACGTCCCAAATGTGAGAAAGGAGGCTGAATTTGTATTTTTTCAGGGGCCACTTGGAGCACATATAAAGTCAATTGTTGGACCAGAAATTGTAGTGCCTCCTGCAAATATGCTCTATCAGCATGAGAAATTAATATATCGTCCATATAATGAACAAGATAAACATCAGAATACATTTTACGAACTTGCAAAAGCACTGTATCCACAAATTTTGGACACAAGGTTGAGCTAATTTTGCTTCCTTGGGGTAAGGTTTTCCACTGGTACCTTTGATAAGGTCTGTGAAAATTTGGACAAAACGCTGACAATCTTCAGGATGGAGAGGTACGCTAAAGGAACAATTTTGTAGATCTATGACGATTATAATTTGATTTTTAGGGATGGCCATAGGGGATGGCAAGCCAGGCTGTAAGGCCCCCATCAGCTCCATGATTTCATTTAATTTTCTAAGATCTTGTAACAGCCACCATTTGCCTGATTTTTTTCTTAATAATAAATATGGGGGTGTTCCACGAGCTGGTGGACGGTTCTAAATGCCCCTTTTCAAGCTGCTCCTTTATTAGACAGGTAGCAGCTTCAATTTTCTCAATACTTAAGGGCCACTGTTCAACCTAGATGGGAGTGTTGGACCTCCACTTAATGGGGTCAGCAGTTAGGAGAACAGCAGCCCCTATGGTAAATTTGTATATCCTATGCCATGTCTGTCATTCTTTATTTCTGGAATAATAGGCTCAATTCTACCTTGGGCCTGTTTACCCAGGCCCTTTTCGGGGGGTTATAACCCATTTGTAGCATTTGAGCTGAAACTATTTCATTAGCAGAGATTAATTAACACACCTATCTGTTGTAATACGTCTCTTTTCCATAGCGTGATGGGTATGGAGGGAACAAAATATGGACAGAATGTGCCATAATTTTCTCCATCTGACCATCTCAATATTCCTGAGCTTCTGGCAACATTATTTGATTGACCTAGGCCTACTAAAGATGAAGGGGTAACAGCCATTTCCCAGGTATTTGGCCAATCTTTTCCAGAAATGCAAGAAATGTCTGCACCCATGTCTAAAAGATCAGTTATCATTTTTCCTGTACCTTAAGAGTTTTTGTTCGTATGGAATTTTTAATTTCCTGAATCCAGAAGACCATATCACTAGAACGGAGGCCAGCTGCTCCTCTAGGTGGTACAGAGGCTGAGCTTCCCATGACCTGATATGGGAGCAGCAATATTTGCACTATGCGCTGTCCTGGATGGATCTGAATTGTTTTTGTAGGGGGTTGTACAATAATTTCTCCAGTGAAGTCAGGGTCAGTCAGCCATGGGACAATTTTTATACCCTGTACATCTGAGGAACTACGTTCTATTATTAACCCCAGCATCCCTTCTGGGGGAGGTCCGTACACTCTGGTATTAATGCATATTGTTGGGGAGTCAGGAGTTAATATTGTGAAGGTGATGGAGTGCAGGTCTAGTCCTGCGCTCCAGAGGGTGGCTATTTGTAATTGTTCGATTGACCTCTGCTCAAGAAAGGGTTGTTTATTGCTCCCATTATTTCTGGGGCTGGAGCTGCCCATCACCCTGTTTCCTTGAGTATGGGGGGATGGTCCTGCTATAGTTTGGGAGTTAATAGTATCCTCTAGTTGCATCCCATTCTGATGGAATCGGGATCTACAGTCTTTTTTCCAATGATAGCCTTTTTGGCAGCAAGAGCATATTCCCATAGGCCTATTATAGTTTGCAGCCTGGGTTATAGCTGGGGCATTAGAGCCTATATTATTGTTTCTGGGATTTTGGCTCTTCCTTGAAAGGGACAGTGTTTGCTGATATGTCCCATTTGTCCACATGAAAAACATTTAGGCCCTATATCCCTTTGGTTAGGCTGTTTCTGTTGTTGGTTTTTTATGAATTCAGTTGTCGTGCATCCCTGTAATGCGGCTGCAATTGCCACGCTTTGAAAGTAAGAGGAACCGACATCCACGCATGCTCTGATGTAATCAGAGATGCTTCCCATTTTCTTTACTTGTCTCAGTAGAGATTTGCAAGTAGTTGAGGCATTTTCATAAGCCAATTGTTTTAAAATTATATCTCTTGCTTCGGAGCTGGGAACCATTCTCTCCACAGCTTCCGTCAGCCTGGCAACGAATTCTGTATATGGATCTTCTGGATTCTATGTTATATTAGTAAGCCCTGTGGTATTAGCATCAGCAGGTAAGCGTTTCCGTGCTGTAAGGGCTGCTGTGGTAATTGCCTTCAAAGTATCTTGTGATAATTTTAATTGTTTGGCTGTATCAGCATATCTCCCTGTGGCCATGAACATTTCATAAGTTAAACCTCTCCTTGCCAGAGATTTGGCTGCCTGTTGCCTCGCTATTTCCTCATATTCAGTCTTCTATAACAAGTAGGTACCTCCTGATAAACAAGCCTTAGTTAGCTACTTGGAACCAATCACAAGGGGTGAGCCACTGGTAGGTTAGACTTTCCACCAGGGTGAGCTTATATGGAGAAGTTGGGCCATAAGCAGCTGTTGCCTATTTCATTTCTTTTAGCAGTTTAAAAGGCAGGGAGGGGTTCCCACTGGGCTTCGCCTTCTATGCCTGGATAGATCACAGGGAAACACTGGATGTAAACTTATAGGTGATAGGGTAGGGAGAGCCTGTAGGTTACTAAAAGTTAAAACACTTTTTTCCTCTGCTGCCAGTTTCCTGACAGGGTGGGGGAAGAGTCCTGATACCTAGTCAATCTGCATCACAGCTTGAAATGCCTGGTAAGAGGAAAACCCTTTTGATCTAAGAAGTTCTCTGGGGTGGTAAGAGAGCTGGGCAGGAGGCCTTGATTTGCACAAGAAACAAAGCTTGTCCATACAGTGGGCAGGCACTTGGCCTGTGAGACAAGTTGTCTCAAAAAGGACATTTTATCTTAGTTGGGGGGGGGAGGGTTCAGGCGTCTAACAGATGGCCTGGTAGCTATCTGTTCCCTGCAGGTCTTTTAAGGCTTTGTTTGGGGTTGACTCTATCTTAGGAAGTAGCTCATGGAGGGTATTTGCAAAATGCAGATACCCCAAACAAATGCTAAAGAGGGGGTATGGAGCTCAGAGGCAGAAGGTTCTGTCTACGTGACTATCCAGGTACCTTGAAATGGAGATTCACATGCACATACACATTTTAGGAGAATTATGAGCACAAGGAATTCATAGCAAGGCAAAACTGAATATTAAGCTGCACAACACCAATAGACCCTGCTGAATGGCTTCCCACTCGACTGACCCTTGGTTTGGTCAAGGTATAGCTTATAATATACAGCTGGACTTCTATTTCATATTTCTGTGGCTCACCACAGTGCATAGGTTATTAGAAATGGGTTAATTGAAGTTAGGAAAATTAGCTACAAACAAGCCTAAGCTAAGGCTGATCATCCATAACTAATGGTAAGTCTTCACGTCATGGTTTGGGGGCTGGCAGTACAAGAAAGCCTGCTACATTTGAAGTCCAGTGTGTGGGCTGTATTTCCTTATAGGGCCAGAAAAAGCTGGAAAAAAAAGAAAACAAGATAGAACCCAACATGGCTTCCTAGTAGCCTGGTACTTGTAGCATACACAGGCACAGTTCTGCCATACTGCAAGCACTGGAGCAGCCAGAACATTAAGTTGAAACAGCCTGCTAAGAAAAATCACCTGCTGCAGCACAGCACCAAAATCCCAGAGCTGGGGTGGTTAAATGCATCTCCCAGTTAAATGCAGCTCTCTGGCCAGGCCCACGAATAAGGCTGGCTCTCATGGACCTGAGGAGGAAGCAGAACCAGCTACCAGTGTCAGGTGCTAAGTGGAGCCTGGTCAGTTAAGGCTTGGCTCTGGAGGTCAGAAAAGACTACAGACATGCAGTAAGACAAGTCCAGATGGGAAAAACCTCTAAACAGGTTATAGTGTACATAAAATGTGCTTAAGTGCATAAAAAAGAAAAGACACTCATAGAAAAAATAAATAGCTTATAAATAATAATGTAAAGTCTTTAAAGAGAGAGTAAAGTAATATAAAAGAAAAAAGACACATAAAGATAGGAAATACACAGAGAGTCTGGATCCTGCATGGTGTTGTGTTGACTTTGAATTTTTTAAATGCTGATGAGTGAACAACAGCTGCTGGGAGACAGTTGATTTGTAAAAGGGAATGATGAATTAAACCATCCTAGATATTTAAAGGATGCCTTAACTTTAAAATGGAATACAGGATATATGGAATACATATATATGGAATGGAGTTGACAAACAGAAAGTCTTTGCTCTAGAAAGACTACTCTCTTGAATGTAATTTTTGAATATTAATAGTGTATCATGTGAATTTATTATGCTCCTAGAGATGATCCTCATAATTATTTGAATGTTTTTATACTGATAAAAGAATCAACTTTTAAATGTTTGAAAAAGAAACCTGTTGTTTTAAAATTACAGAGATTTAATACTTGGGTTTTGGACTGGAGCTATGGCTCAGGTGTTAAGAGCACATAATGCTTTTGCAGGGAAGTCAAGTTTAATTTTATGACCTATATCAGGCAGAGACAACTTGACTCAAAAAAAATGAATACAGATATAACTTTAAGATTTTTTGAGATGGGCTCTTACTATGCAGCACTAACTCGCCTAGAACTCATGATTTGCTCTTTGGGAAAGAATAAAGAGAACAACAGAACTATAGAGAAAACTTAGATTACTGTAATCTAAGTTTTATTTAATTTACATTAATTAAAAAATTAATGTAGAATCAATTTTGCCATGTGAGGCCAGGAAGCCCAATATGTATGGCCTTACTGACACAGGCTAATGGACCACCTTGACATATACATGAAAATGTGTTAATGACAGAGACTATACACCCTGCACAGAATTAACTGCAGATGAATCTAACACCTAAATGTTCAGTGCCGAGTGTGGAACTTCCAGAAGCCACCAGAGAATCCATGCCTCTGCCCCTTAGTGAATCTGCCTCCCAAGGCGATAATGAAAGCATTACATGCTCGTGCCCTGTACAGTGTAGTCAGCAATAAGGACAAAGCTGCACACAATTCACCCAGGCCCGAGTTCTCTGCAGACACGGACCACAGACATTCAGACATTCAGAGGCTGCCTGGACCAGAGAGTTGCAGGGACAGCAGGGTACGTCAGGGAACTCGTGTGACCTCAAGGGGCTCCTAGTCCAGTTATAGGTTGCCAGGGACCAGGGATCCCACACTGGCTCCCACAGCTCCTCCCCTTTGGAGACAGTGGCCGCTTGCTCACCATGGCCGGACTCTGATAAGCTCCTCCAAGAAGCTCGCCTGACTTCCCTCACAGCTCCAGGCAACAGGATACAGTTCACCACAAAGGGCAGCAAGTGCCTCACTCTGGGAGTCTGCAGCATGGCGGACTGGATGTGCCCTCCCACATTCCGACTGGTTAGTGTGGCCTGAGTGACAGGAGAGAGCTCCTATAGGGAGAGAGTGCTGTGAAGGGAGGCAGCATAGTGGTTCACAGCCCTGGCTTCCACCCCACACACAGAACTACCCCAGACCTGCAGAGACTGGCATTGCAGCAGAACTTCAAAGATGTCCATATTATGCAACAGTTTCAATACTTTTTCAATGTCCAAAGTTTCTTCTGAAAATCAAAGCAATGTATTGAATGTGGCATCTTGTAAAATCAAAACACAAATTATATATGCCCAACACACATTAGCACACTATATACATTTCCTTTTCAAAGAGGTAAGGAATTATTGGACCAAGGCAAACCTTGAAGAGAAATCACCAAATCATGCAACTGTGTAGCAGGCACATGGGGTTTCAGTTTCAAAGGTATCAGATGTCTCTTTCTCTCTGTAACTTTTCACACAACTCTCTTGGCTTCTTCCACTACTTCATGCATCTATTCTTGGCAGTGTCTCATAGCTTGGGTAACAATATGTTATACCATCCAAATGCAACTCAGGCTTCATCATCACAGATTCAGCAGCAAACTCTCACAGTCTACTCACTGGGATAAGGATTCTGCCAAACAGGTGACTTAAACAGTGCTAAATTGAAGCACAGAGGAAGAATCCATGAACTTTAAGTGTTGCCTCTTCCTTCTTGCAAGAAAAAGTTGCACATCGATTTCACCACCACACAGGGTTCTAGCTTTGGATGGACCTGGCCCTGTTGTAGGAATTTTACAGAGTCACTCTGTCTGGGGTAGACATTAGATGGACAGCTGTTTTTTAGAAGTACTTTGACCTTAAAGAATCTTTGTGAAAAACAGTGATTCTTTTCCATGATTTGTAGAATTATATTGCTGAAGGGGCATTGCAACCATCCCATGACTTTGGTCACAAGAAGCCTTAGGCACACCTGAACCTCTTGTATTATTGTGTGTTTAAAATGATACATAATAAAGGAGTAGAGTCATGGGGCATGTGATACTCTCCATTTGTAAGAAATATAATTAAATTATATTTAATTGGTTTGAGGAAATACTTTGTGTAACTATCAATAAATACACTTTTGTATGGCTGTTTAGGGTTCAGTCCATCAGAGAGGCTGGCCTTCCTGCAGCCACATAGGCCTTACAATTTCACCTTGGAGTGCCTTCTTTCTTCAACAAAACTGGACAACACAGTGTACCCTGACATGGCCCCATTCAAACAGAGCAGAGAAGATTCTGTATGAAATTGGTTTTGGGCACTAGGAATTATCTTCCTTTTCTTTCCATAGTTAAATGCTTGGCTGGGTGGACAACGCCCTTACAAAAACATTTCTATATTTCCAGAGAGGAGGAGTTGCCTTGTCTTGAATGGCCCTAACCTCCCTGATAATTACAGCCTCTGTTTCAGCACATGACTGCCCTCTGAAAGTACCCAGTGTTGTTTTATTTTCCAAACTAAACAGGTTTCATGAATTTCTCCCCACATGGTTGCTCTTTTTCACAATAGGTCTGCATGAGTCATCAGTAATAACCATGCCATAGAAAAATGTTTTGTCAAGATAGTCCATTACTCTCTAATTAAGACTTACTCAATTTCACAGGACATAGGCACAATACAGAGAAATAATACTCCAAAATATTAGACAGACTACCTGTATATTGACTCTTCTATTGCTGTAAAGAGCCACTATGACCAAGGTGACTCTTATAATGGAAGACCTTTAATTTGGGCTTGATTAGAGTGACAGAGGATTAGTCCACTACCATCATGAATTGAAGAATCACAATGGACAGCCTTGGCACTGAGACTTGCATACTGCCAGAAAGGCTGACAGGCAGAAAGAAACATTTGTCTTGTACTGGCATTTTGAAACATTAAATCCCACCTACAATGACACACCTTAACAAAAAGGACACACCTACTCTCACAAATATTGTGGAATATTACTTTAACTCAGTAAATATGCATTTCATTTGTTTATACTGTAGACTATTACTTTAACTATGTAAAGATGTATTGCATTTGTTTATGTTGATTTGTTTAATTTTGTAAAGACGTGTTACTGTTTTACCTTGCCTGCCTAAGATACCTAGTTAGTCTAATAAACAGATGAATGGCCAACAGCTAGGCAGAGGAGGGATAGACAGGTCTGGTGGACAGAGAGAATAAGAAGAGGAGGAATCAAGGCACAAGAGAGAGAAGGGAGGAGAAAGGAGAGGGGCCAGCCAGCCAGGAATCCACCAGCCAGGCATCTGCCAGTCAGCCAGATGTGAAGGCAGCAGGAAGCAGGACATACAGAATGAAGGAAAGGTAAAAAGCACAGAGGCAAAATGTAGAAGACAAGAAGCAGGATAATTTAAGTTTAGAAAACTATCTAGAAACAAGCTAAGCTGAGGCCAAGCATTCACACCTAACATTAAGTCTCTGTGTCATGATTTGGGGACTGTCAGTCAAAGAAAGTCTGTGACACACAAGGGTATACCTCCTCCTCTTACACCAAGCATGTAAGTATAAAAGCCTGAGGGTGATGAGCAAAATATATACTGTGAAAGAAGTATAATTTAAATAGAGAGAACTCTAGACGAAAAGACAGGGTGAGAGAACCAGAGACAGAAATGGAGAGAAACAGACAGAGACAGAGAAACCAGAGGAAACTAACATTTTTCAGAAATATGTGGATTCAGTCCCTCTGGCTGGGAAATAGGCTTTTTAAATATAACCTTCTCTATTGCATGTAAGAAGAAATTAAACAATGTTAGGCCTCAAACTTGGGTTTAAGTCCCTATCTTTTCTCTTAGTGCATGGCCTATTTCCCTCCCTACCCAGTACCCTTAGAGAATCTGGGAAACTTTGGATCCAGTTTGGTGGAAGAAATAAAGGAAGTCGCTAGCCAATCAGGGCTTCCAGGCAGAAAACCAGTCAGTATAGCAGAGGGTATTTCTGGTCTGCTTGCTATAGGCTCAGCTTTGGGGCTGAGGGAGTTTCTAGTGGTTCCATGTACTGTGCTGTGACCAGCTGCCAGGAGCTGTGAGGAAAACAGAGTTAGCTCCTGTGAGGTCACTTTATATCCCACATGGTCCCTTATTGTCCCTAGAAGTCCCTGTTAAGTCTGGTGAGGTCCAGTATAGTTCCTGGCACTTCCGGGTCTGTGTGGGAACCTGTAGCCTCTGAATGACCACACTCCACAGGCTGCACCTGGGAAGTGCCAGGGGAGCAAAAGTCCAGGTGTGGAAATTCCTTGCTGTTGACCTCACTCTTCAAAACACATATGTGTGCTGCTTTTATGTTGCCATGGAAGGCAGATTTCCTAACTCTCAGAGCCCTGATTTCTCTATTGTTTTCTAGAAGTTCTGCACTTAACACTGAACATTCAGGTGTTAATTCTGTGCAGGGTGTAAAGTCTGTGTCATTGACACATTTGCATGTAGATGCTGTGATGTTCCAATCCTGTCCTCAGTTGTAAAATTTGACAGTGTTTGATTGTGGTTTTGTATGTAACTTTTCTCTTATGTTCTGATGATCTCTTTCTTCTTTCCCAAACAGTACAGTCTTTATTTCCATTGTATGTGAAGTTTTGAAGTCAAATGATGTCACTGCATAATTTTCTTCATTCATGATGACCATTTGTCATCATTTTTCTGTTGTTGATGGCAAAAGTTGTTAAACTTTTTACTGAACTTTTGTTGAATATAGAGATAACATTCTGTACTGAATTAATATTGAAGCTTCCTGTCTACCATCATGGGATTTCTCTCCTTTGATCAAGTGTCTGGGTTTCTTGAATTACAAAGTTATACTTTTGGCTGCAGATATTTGTCACATCTCTATGTATTTTTTGGCTCTTTTTATCCATGGTGGCATAAAGGAGATATGAGGGTATGTGTTTTCTAATTCTTCACTTATTTATTTTATTTGATATGTATGTGTAATTTGCTTGCATGTATGTGTGTTCACCATATGTGTGATTGATGCCCACAGAATACAGAAGTGGGCATCAGATCCCTTGCAACAGGATATTGGGATGATTATGTGCCACCATGTTAGTGCTGTAAACCAAAACCAGGACATCTAAAAGAGCAATAAGTGTTCTTAACTGCAAAACAATCTCTCCATTCATAAACTAGACAGATTATCGAAACTTTGTGTGTGTGCATGCACAAGCATATACTGAAAAATAAGTGTTAAGAGACTTAAGGTTTGTTTAAAAAACTGTGTTTGGGGGCTGAGAGATGACTCAGTAGGTATGCTGGATAGATTTGTTCACCTTGACACAAGCTAGAGTCACACTGGTCTGTAGGCAAATCTATAGGTTGTTTTCTGGATTAGTGATTGATGAAATAGAGTCCATCCCACTGTGGTTGGTGCTACCCTGGGGAGGCAGTCCTGAGTTCTTTATGGAAATAAACTGTGCAAGCCATGATAGCAGGAGGGCAATAGACAGCATTTCTCCAGGTTGACAGCATATGTGGAATGCATAAGCCTATTGTGTATATAAGTGAGCTAATCTGTTCCTGGCCAGTTCTTCTTTGTGTGTAGATAGAGCTGGAGACTTGTAATTACGGAAGAGATTTTTTTCTTAATTAATTTCTAAATGTGTGGCATGATTTCTCATTGGGAAGTCATATTAATTCCAAAAGAGTAGCACCTTCAATCTTTCAGAAAAATATTTTGAGAAAAGGTTTGTTATGTTGGCTCTCTTTGCCTTGATCCCTGATTTAGGACTACAGGGCACTGGCCCTGTTATATACCTGACTCAACCTCCTCAATTCTTGACAAAAGATTTATGACACCAGATACTTCTAAAACTAACCAATTGAAGCAGAGTGCTGACTGTCCATTGCACTAACAGGAAAAGTGTTTGTGTGTGGAGCATTGCTTCTCCATTGACACCAGAATAGCAAGAAAACACTGTGAGTCCTGAGATTGCATTATTTACTAGAAAACCCTGTTTGTACATGTGGTGTGGCTCAGTTCTTGCACACACCTTTAATGCAAGAGCTTTCTGATTGAATATTTTAACCAGGATTAAATAAAGTAAACCATAAGTCAGGAGGCAGAGCAAACAACCACTTGACATGAAGTTAACTATAATGAGTCTTTCTCTGCCCCACCAGCTCCCAGTTAATGACACAGAGACTTATTAACTAGGAAAGGTCAGCCTATGGCTTAGTCTTGTTCCTACCTAGCTCTTATAACTTAAATTAACCCATTTCTATTAATCCACATTCTGACAGTACCACCCATCCTGCTTCCTCTATCATGTTCTGCAGCTCCCTTGAGTGCCTAGATTCACTTCCAGTTCCTCTAATTTTCCAAGAGTCCCACCTAACCTCTCCTGCCTAGCTATTGGCCATTAAACTTTTTATTGAACCAATCAGAAGATACCTTCGGCAGAGATACAGCTTGACCAGATACATAAATATTCTGCAAAATTTTACATAAGAAAAATCACAGAGAGTAATGGGAAACCAGGAGGACAGATAACGGTATAGAAAATTGAAAGGAGGGACATGGCGTTTAAAGAGGGAGTCACTTGAGACAAAAAGAGGAAAAGGAGTGTTTCTGGGATGACGACTGAGGAGGAAGGTCAGATGGGTTATTTCTCTGTCTCTCTGAGATAGCAGGCTTTCATGCCAGATCTGGCTCTCAAGGATTTATTGATAAAATCAAATGATTGAGACTTAATTACAAACAATATTTGGAGCTCCAACATGTCACCACCAAATGGACAGATAAATCACACCAGCTGCAGACAGTCTGAAAAGCTATAAGATTTGGTATGAACCTGGTAAGTCCTCAAGGAGAAAGTTAAGTAATATTAGAAAGAAAAATCATTCTCATGTAAAGGATGGGACATATGGAATTAGGATCATATATAGTGCTGTTTTAGATGCATTGAAAATAGAAGAAGAAAAGTGAAAAGATAAATGATATTGATATTGTACCAATTATATTTAATATCAATCTGTTAATACATATTTTATCTTTAATAGCCATAATGCTATTTTGTGCCAAATATGAAAAGTGAATTGACAAGATACAAGCCTTAGAAAGACTTATACATGAAAATAAGAAAAAATACTTAGACCCAGACAGAAGAATTTAGACAATAACTTACCATGCTCCCTCATGATGGAATTGAAGAGAGGCAGACCAACATTGTTAGAAAACCAAACTTAGTTTTTCCAGTTATTATAAAACAACTACCAATAGATGATAGGTATGCCCAATGTTGCGAAGATGTTAAATGGAATCCTACAAAAAAATTAGAGTTGAGATTGAAGGAAACAGTCATTTTATACGGTATGCATTCACCCTATGTGAAGCAGATATTAAATTCAGGGGCAAATCAGAATTTTCCTAAACTTCTATCCCCTTCTAAGGTTTCAGCCACACCCAGCCTCTGATCTAGCCCCTAGCCCTGCCCTGTGCCTCAGACTCTGCCTACCTTCATAAAGCCATTGGTGTATACTAGGCAGCAGATAGTACTATATTACTCTTATACCACACACTAATATTCCAGTGCTATGGTCAATGTTAATCAATTCATAGGTTATTTAATCAATGAATATCAATTATATTCTTGTACTTTTTTACCAGAACCTATTAATTTTCATACATATTCAAGGTTTATGGAGCCTGTGATGGAAGGGGTGGGGAAGGTCAGGAAGAGAGGGGCCACAGCATAGGAAGAGGCAACAGGAGGCAGAGCAGGAGCTGAGCAAGAGAAAGCAATGGGAAGGACCAGGACAAAGTGGGTAGAGGTCAGTGCAAGACTGACCTTAGCACACAAGAGCTTCACACAGGCACCATGGTGCATCCACAATGCCCCTGCCACACCAGTCTCCCATAAACCCACACACCTACGAAGACTTCTCCAAACATGCACACATGCAAAGATGCCAGCCATGTTGACACACACATCTCACATACCCCACACATATATCAATCACACACTGCCTACTCCCCACAAACATACAATCACAAGTTTCTCAAAACGTATGATTTGAGTCAGGGAGATGGATCAGCTGATAATGTGGCTTGATGCCAAGAGTACTGACCTGATTTCACATCCCACATGATGAGAACCAACTTTCAAGTTGTCTTCTGACTGCCACCTATACACTGTGGCATGTGCACCACCTACAGATATGCACAAAATAAATGTGATAAGATATCTTTACTAGCACATAGTTATAGCTGGTGTTTCTCTCTCCTTTGAGGGATTCAGTACAAATAGACCTTCAGGTCCTACCACAATGAGGGGCTAGGAGGCATGGTCAGATGTGGATCCCCTACCTAGCATCTCTCAGCAAGTAGATGGGTGTGTGCCTCAAGTTGGGAGCCCTGTCACTGCGGTAGGGGCAATGGAACCTGAAAGAATGGAGTTGATAAATGAGGCAGACTGAAGCCTCATATAATAGCTTTATTCAGAGACCCAGACAATTTATACTCTGAGGATTGAACAGGTCACATGAGTAAAGTTCTCATGAGTTCAAGCTGTATACAATAATAAGGAGATACATATGCAAAACCAAATATTCTCATAGAGGTATAAACATTTAATTTAAAACAGCAGCAAGAAATAATAAATAATCTAAAGTAAACTCATTTTATCCACTAAATATTTGAGGAGCACAAAACCACTTTCCAAGAACAATTCTGTGTTTTGAATAAATTGAGGTCACATGACCCTTGTCATAATTTCCAGGGATGTAATCACAAGCAATCAGAAATCTTACAGTACTCCATTCCTGAATGGTGTTTCAAGACCTCACCATTTTTTAATTTTTTAAATGCAATTATCCAGACTGGTTTTGATTTAAGATTTTATAGAGAAGTCTAATTCTCATTTGATGCATGAGTATTCTATAAGCAAGCAAATTATAATTTTTATGAATAATATTAGAACAGTGGCAAATTATTCCACACAATGATTTTATTGTGTGGAATAATTTGCCACCAAGAAGAAGGAATCATTATATGTTAAGTACTATTGGTTATATTACCATATTGATCAGAAAAATCTAGAGAACAGCTTGAAAAAAGACACACATGATAAACAATTAGGATATCTTACAGAACGTAAGTCCATATTTGCTTTTAATAGGAATATGAATGTTATGACGTTCAATGCAGATGGGAAGTTATCCAAATCCCCAGGAAAAATTAGATGCACTTCCTTTTTTAGATGGATGAATGAATGTATTATGGTCTCAAGATCCATTATATACAGAGTCATTAGTAATAATGACAGAGGCTGGATAAACATGTTCAGAGGCGCTTACAGCAGATGCACAGGACAAAGAAGATAGCATCATCAGAAAGACATTCTGATGAGACATGGGGCTTTTTGTGTTTCATAGAATATGCTCTCCTTTGGTATATAGGGCCTTAAAGTGACCCTAGGTGAGCAGTCATGAATTCTGATGATATGGTCAATAACTCTGTTTGCTCTGTAGCTGGAGATTTGCTATCTTTCTGGCAGTTAACACTGTCTCCCCACACTTCACCATTGCCCTTGATTGCTCAGAGCTGGAGGAGCCAAAGAGGAATTAATAATGTTTCAGTACTGCTATATGCAGTGAGAGATGTGTACCCCTTCACAACCAACCAAGTTTTCTTCATCCAACTGAGCTTCTAGGTCTCAAATTGTTTAAACTACCCAGACCTATTTACTGTAACTTCTTTTATTGTTTATTAAAAATAAAACTCAGGAGTTAAATATTAGGAAAATATATATCCTGAGAGATCCAAGGAGCACCAGAGAAACGATGATTACCTGTTCTTTCCATCTCCCTGGTTGAAAAGACCACACATCACTTTAAGCCCCTCCATAATTATTCTGTATGTCCTCCTGGCTTCCTCTGAGTCCACCAGAAAACTCAATGGGCCATTCCCACAAATTTAGTGTGGACTTCACCCTTGAACCAAGGTCCAACTCTATTGGCAGTCTTGGAGGGGCAGCACAAACAAATCTTTTTTTTTCTTTTTCCCTTTTTCTCTAAATAAAAAGAAAGGGTTTTAACTCTAACATGATAAAACCATATACAATAAGAACAATTATCAAGTAATAAATACAGTCACAATGTCCAGTCCATTAGTATTTTGCAAATTCAAAGAAAATGCTCCATTATCTATTCTTAGGGAGTTCAAAATTTTGTACCTGATTTAGTTTCTATGATTACTATAGAAATATGTAACTATACCTAATCTTCAACTCCATTAGAGACCCAAGGATATAATATTACCTGATTGAACAGGAAGTGCAGGGCAAACAACTTCCAAATCTAGGAAATGACAGAGACATCTGGCTGTCTGGACAGTCATTCCAAGGTTCCTCTGCAATGATGGGGCATCCATCTTCAGCTTACAGGCATAGAATATCTGAAAGACATCTCTGTGAAGCAAAAATTTTGAAGGATTGCCCTACCTTGTCTTGGCAAATTTGGCAGTTGCCTTCTTTTGTGTCCTGCTTATTCAATTTGGACAGCATACTGTCAGCAGTCAAGGAAAGGTGAATTTCTTGCCTAATGGCTAACTTTTCCACAGATGAAAGCAAACTCCACATGGAGGTTCTTCAATGTTTATCATCCTTGTTTACAGTAAATTGGTGCTGCCAGGAGCAGACGGGTCTCACTGTCATGAAAAGCTTTGTGTTATTAAAACATTTTAAATGTCATACTCTGTAGGTGTCTGAAGTATTTGAAGACTGTCTAGCTAAAATATATTTTTATTTGACCTTGAAAACTTACCTATCATGACTATAAGTTTGATTGTTACAGAGGACTAACTACCAACCTATATTTCTTTATTATCCTAAATATCTTTCATAGACTAAAACCTTACATTACATTTTTAAATGAGCTTCATAGGTACAATACCTTAAACAAGAGTGGGAACATATAATACAGTATAACAAAAAAATAACCTTAAATTGTATCAATGTACAAAAATACCCTAAACATGTATAAAAATTTACAGCATAACAAAAATAACCTCAAAATTGTTATCAGTATACAAAAAAATCCATGCCAATGTAGAATATTTGATACTAGTAGTTACTCTTTTAGTTTTAAAGTAGATTCAATACCTTTCTACCCTTTTAGTCTATCATTTCTATATCCCCCTTTTTATTTTCAGAAAGAGATCTATGAATCTACTTTTCTTTGCTTAGTTTTCTTCCTGACCATGACAACTGACAACTTGTAACCAAACCCCCTAAATGATGCAAACATTCATCTAATGACCAAACACCACCTTCCCCATTTCTTGAGAACATGGGCACTGTGTTCTTAAAATTACTTCCTGTCATCTGGGGGGAGATATTGGAATCTTTAGGGGACCCTAAAATTGAGATAAAGATCAAGTTCTGAGATAGCTAGATGTTTTTCAGTCTTGGTGTGATGGGAAAGTGGAGGGCTTATCTGAAGTCCTAGTTGGAGTAGTCTATGAGGCTGGACCATCTTAGCTAACTGCTTTGAAGTTGTCCTTAGCAGTTTGTAATCCAAAACTGACCTTTAGGCGGTGTTTGTCAGCTTAATGGAATTACCACAATCCAGGTGGATTCATAATTGTGAGGCCCCAGCATTCTTTTTGAGACTTCAAAGTCACTATAAGGAATGGTCATGGTTCACTGCAGAAAACTTAAATATTTAAATGTCACATGCAGTAGATCTCAGAAAGATTATAGAACCATGATCTACTGAATATATCCAGGGTACACAAGCTTAATTCCTAATTACCTGCTTCTGATTCAAACCTGAAATCAGGTACAGGAACCTAGATGAAGCCTATTTATGAAACTGGTATTCTATATGACCATTAATACCACAACAGAAAGTTTAAATATATATATATATATATCAATCTTATAAATTTTGAGATAATATTTGTACCTTAAGGAAAGTTTTAAAGAATCAAAATAAACCCAAAGATTATGAGATTAGTGCAATAGAATAGTCCCTTAATTTGGTTTTCTTCTATCCTATACCAGGTAGCTCTTTTGATATGAGACAGACTTTGGATTTTCATCTAACAGGCTTGCTTGGGTTTAGAGAAGAAGGGGGCCACATTTCAACTCCAATGCTAGCTTTAAATTTTAACTGAGTTGTGAATACAAAAAAGACCATTACCTTATACATCTGTAGAGAATAGTAGACAAAAGATTTGGGAAGATTTATGGAGTGTTTTTTCTGTTGGAAATGCGTTATACCATTAAGTCAATTTACTCTTTATTTGGGGACTTTGTTTTCTGGATGGTTTGTCCTTCAGATGTCTCAAGTCCAGTATTCTTCAGATTCTTCAGTTAGATGCTTTTATTCTTCTGGGAAGACAAAACTAAAACCCTCCACCAACCTTAACTGTGGGAAGTTTCCCTTCATGCCAGGTTATATCTGATAAATGAAAGACATTTGTTAGTTTTATAAGTTAATTTAGATGGAATGGCCATGAATTAATGAACTGTAACCTATCCTAATAAAGAAGTCTCTCCTGTTCAAATCTATTCTTTATCAATCTTGATGGTATCCATCCATAGACTTTCTTCTTCTGTAGAAACAAAAGTAAAACCTCTTAGGTAACATAACACATATCCTTCTTTACATTCTGAGGTCAACATATTTTGAAGTATATAGGCTTATTTAATTCAGCAGTTTTCCCCATCATCTAATGTCTCTACACAGCTGTTGTTTCTTTCTCATTAGTATTTGAAAAAAATTAAAGTTAATAGGGCATGGTGTAATCTACCTCTGGGGATTATTTTTTGCCCCTTTCTGTTTATTAAGCTTATCTTTTAAAGTGTGATTAGATCTCTCTATAATTACTAGTTCAGTAGGACTGTGTAGTATACTTGTAATATGCTTTATATTGTAATATACAAAAAATTGTGTCATTTTATTAGGGACATATGCTGGAACATTGTCAATCTTAATTTGTACAGGTATCCTCATGATGGCCATAACTTCTAACAGATGTGTAATTACAGAATCAGCCTTTTCATAACTCGAAGCAGTTCCCATTGAAATCCTGAACAAATATCTATGGTATAGTGCACATATTTTAATTTTCCAAACTCTGCAAAATGAAACATACCCATTTGCCAAATTTCATTTTTTAGAGTTCCCTTTGGTAATGGAGGTAATGCAGATAATGGAATTTGGTTATACATAAGACAAGAAGAAAAATTTCTTATAATTTCCTTTGCTTGTTGCCGAGTGATAGGAAAATCTTTGATCAAATCTTTGCTATTAACATATTTCTTATAAAATTCTGAGGCCTCTAGCACATTTCCTGTGAATAGCTGATCAATTTCATCATTACTTTGTTCTAGAGGACATGGTAGATCTCCATGGGATCTGATATGTATTATATGCAAAGGATGATTTTTATTTCTGATTACATGCTGGAGTTAAACAAATAGCCAAGTTAATACTGAATCATCTGGAAGAAGTACAGGGTTACAATATATAAAACAGCTCTTTCTGCATATTGTGAGTCATTAACTATATTAAAAGATTCAGGAAACTCTAATGATACCATAGGAATTGCACACAGCTTTGTTTTTTTAACTGAATAATAAAGGCTTTTATCCACTTTATTTTCCTGCCTTTGCACATTTATTTGCATCAGTAGAGAGTGCTGGGACTCCATAAATTGGTATCCCTTTTACTATATGAGGGAAATCCAATTAGTTCTCTTTATAAACTGAAGTCTCTGGGATATTTGTTGTTAATATCTTCCAAAAAATTATTGTAAGCTCTTTGACAATGTTCATTTTCTGCCCATAATGAGGAAATCTCAGCATCAGAAAAACATATAACAATTGCTGGTGAGTCTATTTTTGCTAATTAATGAAGTCTCATTTTTTCTTTCAGAAAAATTTCCCTTCAGAAAACTTTTCTTCATGGGTCTTATTTTTTCAGTCTATTTATGTGCTAAAATTATTCATTCTCATGGATATTAGATATCTAATATATTCTAAGATATTATCTTCTCTCTGCATAAGAATTACTGGAGGAGAATGAGAAGGCAAAATAATTAAAATACAACCAAGTTGTGTATTCAAGTTATTCACATGTGCATCCTGTAATTCCTTTTCTACCAGAGTAAATTCTCTAAACCTCAGCTGATAATTTTCTCAGACTATTTAAGTACTTACCACCTTGTAAGATTTGAAATAAATTACTTAGCCATTGAGTACATAATCAGATTCTGGGCTGAAGCCAGTTAGTATCTACCAGCAATTTTGAGAATCACTCAGAATTTGTATTTGATCTCTTCTAATTTGTATTTTATGTGGTCAAATTATCTGTAAACCTATCTTATATCCAAGATAATTGATAGAATCTGTTCTTTATATTTTTTTCAGGAGCAATTTGTAAACCCCAGCAAGGCAAAATTCTTTTTACTTAATCAAATTTTTTTAAGGTATCTGGGTCTAAACCAGCTAGTAAGATATAATCCATATAATGAATAGTCTGAGACTGAAGAAGCTGTTTATGAATTAATTCTCACAGCTTTGTACAAAATATTAACACAAGGTGGGGCCTTTTAACATTCCATGTGGAAGAGTTTTTCACTGAGACCTTTTTAACAGTTTGAACATTTTTATAAGTAGAAACTGTGAAGACAAACTTTTCTGTATCCTCTTTTTGTAAAGGTATGGTAAAGAAGTAATCTTTTAAACCAAACACTATAATATATCATCACTTAGGTAATAAGGCAAGGGAATCTCGGGCTGTAAAGAGTTCATTGGTTGAATCACCTTATTTATGACTCACATCTGTTAACATTCTCCATTTTCCAGATTTCTTTTTAATGACACATAGAGCAGAATTCTGAGGACAGGCCAGTTCTTCAGTATTTTGAGCATTTAGCTGCTCCTGTGCCATCTACTCTAGCGCCTGTAATTTTTCTGACTTAAAAGCCATTGTTCCACCCACACAGGTCTGTCAGTTAACCGTTTTACAGGTAGATCATCTGGTAACTTTGAAAGACCAACAGCTGTTGTGCCCTGCTTATGTACAGTTTGAAGAGTCTGTAACTGTTCTTGATAATATCTTCCAATATTTCTCTCAGAAGCATTCTTTATTTTATGGTTTATTTCAGAGATTGAGAAACGTTAATCTGTGGTTTCCATTGCTGCAACAAATCACATCCCCAGGAATCATGGCTATACTAGCCACAGACAGCTTAAATCTTTATGTATGTCCTTCTGGCTCCGTACACTCAATCACTCTTGCACGAAATTTATCCAAGAGAAAGCTCTAATACCTAGACGATAAATATTTACCTCATGGAGAGGAAAGTCTGGATGCCAAGATTTTGGTGAAATTATTGTTTGCTCTGTTCTTCTGTCTATTAAACCTTCATTTTCAATGCCATATATTTGTATATTAAGCTTTTGTCTCTGCTCATTTACGGAAATTTGCCAAAATACTTGTTTCCTGGCCTTTCCTGAAATTTTGTTTTCTCTACAGATGCTGTTCTGTTCTTGATTACATTCAAAACATTGATGTTTTTAACAACAGGCATTGGGTTTTCTAATTCTTCTTTGGATGAGCTTCTCTGAAGCTGATAGAGAATGATTTTTTTCAAATTTGATATCAGAGCCTGGGGGATGCTCATCAAAGAATTTCCCAATGGCAAAGGATTACTCTGCCTGTCCTTCATTGATCTGCACTCATTAGTGAATGCCCAGATTTGCCACATCTCCTGCGTAATCCAGAATGCTTGGATCTTCTTTCTGGATTATCTCTAGAAAAAAATGTTTCTAGGAGCACCTTTCTTACAATTGACCTCACTTGCCAAAATTAAAGCATGAGACATTTTGATTTTTCATAAAATTTTTAGTGATTACTTCTCCTATTAGAGTAGCATCATACACATGAGATCCAACATCAGCCATATTTCTAATCTCTTCATCTGTTGCTGCTGATCTCGCCTCTAAAGGTGTAATGACCCTTTTGTATCCTGAGTTGGAATTTTCAAAAGCCAAAGATTTGATAAATATTTGTCTGACTTCTCATCTTTTACTATTCTATTTACAGCTAAAGTCAGTCTTTGTAAAAAACAAAAAAAGTAATGACTTCTATTGGGCTTTGTATAGTTTTAATAAATAACTCACACCTCTCTCCTGATTCTTCAACCTTGTTCCAAGGATTTAAAGCTGCTAAAGGGTGTAACACCAACATGTATTCATCAAATTCAATCTGCCTTTGTAACTCAGCTTATTGACCTTCATCTAACAACTGGTCTTGGGAAACATTACTGCCTCTAGCCTTATTTCATTGTATTCTGGCCCTAGCTTCCTCTTTCCACTATGTTCTCTATTGTAACTGAGGACTAGCTTTTATTATTGCTTTACCAAATCTTTCCAGTCTTGGGAGTTTTTCTTTACTGAGTTCCCATGAATTTAACATCTGCTTCACATACAGTGAATACGTACCATATGACATGACTGCTACCTTAAATCTTCTCAAATCTAACATTTCTACAAGATTTTATTTAGCTTCTTCATAACCTTGGGTTGCCTATCATGTGCTAGAAGTTATTGTATAGTAACTGGATAAATCAACATTGGTTTTCTAACACCCTTAGGCCTCTCCTCTTCAGTTTTATCAGGCAGTGGCATGATAGGTTCTTGTCTAAATTCCACTGTCTGTGTCTGAGTATTTTTCTGATTCTCATTTAAAAGTCTTTCTAAAGCTTGTATCTTATCAATCCACTTTTCATTTTTGGCACAAAAAACCACTATGGCTAGTAAAGATAAAATATGAATTGCCAGACTGACAGTAATTATACTCGATATTATATCAATCTCAGTTGAGTTATTTATACTTTCATTTTCTGATTTTATTTTCAAGCCATCTAAATTAACATTGTAGAGTCCTAATGCCCTGGATTACATTTTCCATTTTTAACATGGGAAAGATTTTTTTTTCCTTTTAATATTAGTTAATTCTCGCCTTGAAGACTTTCCATGTGTCTTACCAAGTCTGATGGCTTCTCAGTTTGTACACAGCTGGAGTGATTTCTCTATCCCTCTGGTCATTTTACCCATTGGAGTACTAAGTGTTGTGTTTGACTAAATCTCAATCATTTAATTTAAATAATAAAGACTCAGGGTCCAGATGCTGGAGAGAAAGTTTGCTCTTTCAGAGAGCCAGTGGAAGCAGCAAGCTGACCTTCCTTCTCTGCTGATATCCCCCCAAAAGACTCCCTCTTCTCCTCTGCCATCTCAAACAAAAAAACCCTCAAATTGAATGTCTCTCTTTTCTACTTTCTGTGCACCTCTCAATATGTCTTCCTGACTCCCTCTTTCTCTCTGTTTATTCTTGTTCACTTTCTGTCAACAGGTTACTTGCCCCAATTCTTGACCTATGCTTGCATTAATTTAATCCTGTTTACAATAAGCAAAAAGTTCTTGGATTAAGGGTGTGTGTTAGGACTGAGCCACACCATAACTAGAAGCAGTTTTTTTTTCAATAAATAATGCAGTCTTGAGATACAGTGTGATCAAGTATCCTTCAACACAATTAGAGTACCAAAAGGGGAGGTGTCCACGGTGATCACCTGCAACGAGAAGATAAAGATTCAAAGTTTGGGATCAGTAGATTTCCCTTAAGCAGATGGCTCATGTTTGTCTGAACATGGTCCAGGCATGGAGTCATGTTGGAATTCTCAAATGTTGGCTACATTGTCCTAAGTCTCACTACCTGTAGAGAGGTGACAGGGCTCCACAAACAACCATGCCCCCAAAGCATCCCTGAGAGATTCTACACAGAAGCTTAATGCCTAATCCATTCCCCAAGCTCCTCATTGGAGATTCTAAGCAGAGACTTTATCCCTAAGAAATGTCCCCAGATCTTCATTAGGGTTTTCTAAACAGGGATTGAGTCACAGTAACATTCCATGTTTTCTATAAATATTACATAGCAGTGGTGTTTATTGCCATTACTGAGTTTTGGGTCCAGAAGCTCAAACTATCATGGGCTCTCTCCTGCCCCATCCCTGCCATCACCCAGTGTTCCACACTGGTTGTGTTTCCCTTTCACAGTGAGCTTATACTTTCTGGTTGATTGTTGTGATGTGGGTGGCATAACAGAAGTTGTAATCCAGTTGTTCCAGAGTGATAAACGTCAGAGGGCCAGAATGGAGCCAGTCATGTCACGGTGGGGCCAGCTGAGCACTGTTGGTAAGGACACAGGCTGGTCTCCTCGTACATAATGAATCCTGTTCATTACCCTGCAAGCTAAGGAAGATGGCCCCTGAGGTGTCAGCTTGTAGAGGTGAAGGATAGAGACTAAACAGCTGCACTGTGTCCTCAACAGCCCTGGGCCTGCACCAGCTGCATCTATAGCAAGACACAACCATACACCTCTGCACTTGAATCAAAACTGTACTTTCAGTGGCCATAGATGGCTGAAGCAGGGACATGACCCTGAGGCTCTGCACCCAGGCTGGATCCCGCAAGCTATTCCTCTCCGTACAGCAACTGTTCTCTCTCTATGTCCCATCACTTGACTGTCCTCCACAGAGCCAGCAGTACCTCCACCCTCTGCAAGAAGACTATCATTTGGCCTCTTAGTTTCTCTCCCTTCTCAGATCTAGCCAGGATAGCCTGCTGCACCCTCAAAGCCTCCTTTGATATAAAGGCATCTTTGGCAAATTCTGCAATCTGGAGTGGGCAGGAGGCTTCATGAGCAGCCACACTGAACCAGGGAGAAACCAGTGACATTTTCACTTGGCACATTGGTACAGGGTCACAGGTTCAGGACAGGAGCTGAGCTAATTCAAGACTTCTATTTGTATACCTAATATGCTGAACATGTCCCTCATATTTTCAAATGTTCGAGAAGGAAAAAACATCTAAAGAAAATAATTTTGTGACCCCTTAAGGGATTCCAAATTGCATTTTGATGTTTATCAACCAAGTTTTAATGACTCACTGCCTTCTCTACTCACAGAACACAGAAACCAGTTACTGTGTGGCCTACAGGTCATCACATACTTTGTCTATTTGGCTTTTAATAGAAAGTCATCATGCCTTCTCTGTTCTTAGGGTCTCTGTTGGCACATCTTGGGGAACACTGGAGTCTGGAGATATCTGGCCATGCACAATAACCCATAAAGTCAACTTGAATTTTATTATCAATTTAGGGGATACCCAGTGTTGATTTGTGACCTCCACACTTGCACATGCACACACAAATGATAAAATTTGGGGCCAGTAAGATGATTCACGGGGTAAAGAAGCTTGCTGCCTATCCTGTCTTTTTACCTAAGTTCCATTCCTGGGATGCATTGTGGGATAATTTTTACACTGTGTAAAGATGTGTTACTGGGATTGATATAATAAAAATCTAAATGGACAATAGCTAGGCAGGAGAGTATAGGCAGGACTTCTGGGCAGAGAGAAAATTCTGGGAGGTAAAAGAGAGTCAGAGTCACCAAGAAGATGCAAAAAAAGTAAGATATACAGAATGGGATTTAGGTAAAAGCCACATGCAGACATAAATTAATAGAAATGTGTTAATTTAAGTTATGAGATAGTTGGAAACAAGCCTAAACTAAGGCCAAGATTTCATAATTAATATGAAGTTTCCATGTCATTAATTAGGAGCACACTGGAAGGACAGAGAAAGACTCATTACAGGGACCCACATGATTGAAGGATAAAACTGATTTAGATAAGCTGTCCTCTGACTTCCACACATGCACCCTCATACCCCTACTTTAATAAATACATGCAATTTTTAAAAACTTTGTAAGGGTGTACATGGGAAATGGGTTCAAATTCTGTATTATGATCCATATACTGACTGTGTGACTGTGAGTGGTTTCATCTCCCCATGTGCAAGTGTTACAGCTCTGGAGGGAAAGGTAACCTGACTTGTCAGAAAGTCAGGCTATACCTGCAATTGTTACAGCTCTGAAGGGAAAGGTATCCTGACTTGTTAGTAAGTCAGGCTACACCTACTGCTATGAAGGGAGGTATCCTGAATACCTACATCTGTGAGGAGAAAGGTATCCTGACTTGTCAGGAAGTCATGCTATATCTGAAGCTGGGGTATGGTGGAGGATGATCTCCCTGCAGGATGTGGCAATCTTGCTTCTCTCCCAGAGAAAGCCATTATAGCTGAGCTCTGCTTCATCCCCCCTCTGCTTCATTCCCAGCAGAAGTATCCATTTCTTCTCAGCTTTAACCCAAGAAGGTACTTCTTCTGCTTCACTCTGCTAAGAGGGGAAACCTCTGTAGAAATATAGTAATCTGCTCTGACTCAAGCAAAAACTTACTTCTGCTCCTTTCTCCAGGGAATTTCCCAGCAGGAGTATCAGTTACTTCTTCTGCTCCCAACGCCCCCCCCCCCAAGGGAGCTTTCCAGCAAAGATTCTGCTCTACTCTGATGAAAGAAGGCCTTCACTCAAACTCTTTCAGGAGATTTATTTGGGAAGGAAGAATCCAGGAGAGTGGTTGCCTCTGCCAGGGTGGAGAAGGACAGCTGCCAACTGAACAGGAAGAGGAGCTTATATAGGGCCTCTTAGGGGCAGAGTTTTTCCAGGGAGATTTTCGGGGAGGGAATTGGTCAGATTTCGATTTCCTTGAGCTTGGACAAGCTCAACTTGGCTAGATTTTGTGCTCAGAGATTAGCTGGTTTTCTGCTCAGGGATTGGTTGGTTTTCCTTGTCAGGGATTGGTTGGTTTCCTATTCAGTTGTTCAGGGACAGATTTAGCTCTGGTTTCAGGGCCAATGTATGTTTCTTTCACTGGCCCTTTTCAGCCTTTGGCTATAGTTTCAGGGCCAGGGTGTGTTTCTTTCACTGGCTCTGGTTCCTAGACCAAAGTGTATTTCTTTGACTCTGATTTCAGGGTCAGAGTGTGTTTCTTTGTTTCTGGTTTCATGGCCAAAGTGTTTCTTTAAATAGCTAGGCAGGAGAGTATAGGCAGGACTTCTGGGCAGAGAGAAAATTCTGGGAGGTAAAAGAGAGTCAGAGTCACCAAGAAGATGCAAAAATTCAGGGTCAGGGTGGGGTTTTTTTTTACTGGAACTGGTTTCAGGGACAGGCTGAGTTACTTTGGCTGGTTCTTTTAATCTATACTTTTTTTTGAGACAGAGTCTTTCTCCATTGCTAAGGATGGCCTTGAACTAATACTGTTGCCCTTAACCTCCTGTTCCTTTGCCTTAGCCTCCTATATACCTCGAGAACAGGCCTAGACCACCAAGGGAGGATACAGGGCACAGACAGGCTTAACTATGTATGCAGGAATACACAACTAGTTGTCAGAGTTGCATGGCAAGATCAGAATGTTCTTAGGGTCTTTTATTAAAAGAGATAGGTAAGCTCTCCAAACTTGTTACCATGGTTACAATAACCAGATGGAGCATCATTACCCAGAATTGTTCTAGCTGAGACTCTCTTCCATCCATGTACATTAGTTTGCAATGTGAGAAGTCGGAGGATTTTGCAATATCTTAACATCTGGGAGGTTCTTTAGTTTTGTATAATTACAGCTTAGTGTGCCATGACAGCAGAAAGGAATCTTTCTTTCTGCCATTCTCTTTGTCCTTGTCCAGGACTCCTGGGCCTTGTATGGCCATGCAGTCTCTCTGTGCCCTGGCTTCCTCACATGGTGGTCCAGGCCTGTTTTTCAGGTACAGAGGAGGCGGAGGAAAAGGAACAGGAGGTCAAGGGCTACAGTGTTAGTTCAAGGCCAGCCTAGGCAACTGAGAAAGACTCTGTCTCAAAAGAGCACACAATTTCTTTTAACAAAAATGCTTGTTTGCAGAAAATTGTTTGTTGTTGAGACAGGGTGTCAGTGTGGACCTTTGTATCACCAAGTCAGATACATCAGTGTTTTCAGCTCAGATGGACCTCATTGGTAGAGCACTAGCCCAGTACACACCAGGCCTCTGCACAAACATAGCATGGTAGTGAAACCTGTCATCTCAGTAGTTGGAGGTGGATACAGTAAGGTCATGATTTCAAAGTCTGCCTGAACTTCCTAAGACTCTTTTTGAAACAAAATCCCCAAAACTATGATTAAAAAATATGAGGACTCAGTGGATGCTCTGGCATGGCTCAGTTGGTAAAGGTGTCTGCAGCCGAGACTGATGGACATGGTTTGGTCCTTAGTACACACATGGTAGAAGGAGAAGACACAGGCTGTCTTCTGACTTTAGAACTATACTGTTCATGTGCACACACAAAGACAAGAATGATAAATCTTAAAAGAAATATAAAGAGTGAGAGATGGTTCAGCAATTTATTACCTGGCACGGACTGCAAGGTGAAAATTGTATCTTGACAAAGTTCTGGCATTTTGACATTACAGATTACATTTCTCCAGCACATTTTTACTTCCATTTTTAACAATTTTCACTACTTGTTATGGGAGTTTGCTTATGCATTTTCCTTTCTTGTGAGGGCTTCATTGGAAGATGAGGATGTACACAATGGCAGTATCTTTAAACAAAATAATTCTTTGGAAAATATCCACATCATCCTGGAACCATGTAGCATGACAACTCTGCCTACTTCTACACAAGACACCCCATTGTTCATCCTCCACACACATTCCCACCCCTGATTACACCAAGACTAGAAAACTTAAAGATTTACTAACTGGACAATGTCTTCTCAAGGATGGAAGCACAATATGGAGGGAAACAATGAGCTCATACCTAGATAAGCATTTAGATACTTGCTGAACTTATCACTTTTTGCCTCATGAAAAATGCTGTGATAAGGTTGATGGATGCTTTCATCACAGAATCATTAAGCCCTCTTTCAATCTCATTTCTGGCTAAATTATTGTGCAAATATAGAGTATAAGAAGTGTAGCATTGTAGTTGAAAGTTTTTCTGTGTCCCACCTGGTCCACAGCTGCTTAGACCCAAGTATACACACAGAGGCTTATATTAATTAACACTGCTTGGCCACTAGCTCAGGCCTACCACTGACTAGCTCTTACATTTAAACTCAATCCATTTCTGTTAATCTATATGTTGCCACATGTTCCGTGGCTTTACCTGTGTGTCATCACATGCTGCTCCCTGGATGGTGAGCTGGTGTCTCCTGACTCAGCCTTCCAGCCTTCCCACAATTCTTCTTGTCTGCTTATCCTGCCTATACTTCCTGCCTAGCTACTGGGCAATCAGCATTTTATTTATCAGCCAATCAGAGCAACACATTCACAGCATACAGAGCAGTATCACTCATCATTTCCCCTTTTCTTTCTATTCAAAAGGAAGGTTTTAACTTCAACATAGTAAAATTACATACAACAAAACAGTTATCTAGCAAGAATTACAGTTACAATATCTAGTCCATTTGAATTTGGCAAAATTAAAGAAAATATTCTATCTATCCTATATTTGTGAGTCTAAAGTTTCATATCTAATTTATCTGTTATTATAACCTAGGAAAACTACAACTTTCTAGTCTTCAACTACATCAAAGACTCCAGAAGGATATAATATTACCTAAGTAAAAAGGAAAGGCATTGTAAGCAACTTCCAAAATTCTGGAAATGACAGAGACAGCTAGCTTCCTGGACAGTCACCCAAAGTTCCTCTGCAACATTAGGGCATCCATTTTTCAGCCTACAGGCCTAGAGTCTCTCAGTCACTTCTTCCTGCATCCTATAGAATGTCTGGCAGTTTCCTCTGCAAAGCAGGAACCTGAAGGACCATTTAGCCTTGTTTTGGCAAACTCAGTGGTAATTTTCCTATGGGTCCTACATGTCCAGTTTATACAACATATTATCAGCAGTCCAGGCAAGAGTAGTTTCTTGCCCAAATGGCTATTTTTGCCAGGAAGAAGATAAACTCCATATGGAGTGTCTTCAATGCCCATCTTTCTCTTTGAAGTAAATCAGTGCTGCCAGGAACAGACATGTCTCACTGCCCAGAAAGTCTAAGTTTTTTAAACATTTTAAATGCCATATTCTGTACATCTATGAAGTGTTTAAAGATTACCTACCCAATTGAAATATATCTATGTATACCTAGAAAACTTAACTAACATGACCATAACTTTGACTATCATAGACTAATGATTAATCTGTATTTCTTAATTATCCATTACAATTTAAATGAGTTACATAAACATAATACCTTAAATGAGAGTAGAAATATATATACAACACAGCAAAATTAAGTTTAAATTTGTAATAAACTAAAATCTATAGCAATGCAAAACATTCATCCTATATTTCTATATCATATCCCCCTTTCTTCTTTTAGAAAAAGATTTTATTTATAATCAACCTGCTTTAAATAAAAATAAACATTCATAAACAATATTTTGGGAATTTGGGCATAGATTCTCATACTACTTTCTATGGTGGTATTGTGTTCCCCAAAATATTGTGCACCCTAATAAACTTATCTGGGGTCAAAGAACAGAACAGCCACTAGATACAGAGGCTAGAAAATGGTGGCACTCACACCTTTAATCCTAGCATTCCAGAGGCAGAAATCCCTCTGTATCTCTGTGAGTTCAAGGTCACATTGGAAACAGCTAGGCATGGTAACACATGCCTTTAATCCCAAGAAGTGAGCCTTTAATCCCAGGGATTGATGGCAGATAGCAGAAAGGTATATTAGGCATGAAGACCAGGAACTAGAAGAATTTGGATGGTTAAGCTTTCAGGCTTTTGAGCAGCAGTTCAGCTGAGATTCATTCTGGATGAGGACTGAGAGGCATCCATTATGAGGAAACAGGATCAGCTGAGGAATTGGCAAGGTGAGGTAGCTGTGGCTTGTTCTGCTTCTCTGATCTTCCAGCATTCACCCCAATAACTGGCCTCAGGTTTGTTTTTATTAATAAGAACTGTTAAGATTCCTGCTACAACTTTCTGCTGATAGAGGGGGCTGGTAATCTTATGGGGATCCTGAGAAAATTAAGAATTATAGTTAAATCTTGGCTGTAACATCTGTGAGGATGGATCATCTCAGTTGGTGGCTTTGAAGCTGATTTTGGATGTTGGATGATCTGGGCTATGGCGTCATCAGAGACCTTTCAGGGGGTCTTGACTGATCAAACCATGTATGTCTAGAAGCAGTCCATAGGTTCTCATCTTCTGTGGAAACAAAAGCAGAACTTTTTCCCAAAGCAACATATCGTTAGACACCAAATTTGAAGTCAAGATACCTTTAAAAAGTACATATTGGTTTAAATTAGAGGCCTTTACAATCAAATGTCTCTCTGCAGTTAAAAATTCCAAAGACAATATAATCCAGACTCTGTGTGTGATTTCCATCTTTACATGGCTTATTTTTTATATTACTTTTACTGTCTCTTTAAAAGACTTTATTTTTTAAAACTATTTATTTATATAACTGCATATATTCCATTTCCCCTCTCTTCTAAGCCTACTTACATTTTTACATATAATGTAAACCATTTAAAATCTTATTCCACCTGAATCTGCCTTATTGTGAATCTATTGCTTTAAACTGCAGTGGCTAGTACTGAAGCAGACTGACTGACTCTGCCCACTTCAGCTTCCCAGTATGGCGGTGGTACATTTATCACCAGCTCTGGGAGCCATGCACACCACCAACTCTTGGAAGCAGTGGGTTTATGCCTTCATCAAAGCAGCATGTAGCCCAGAAACTTTTTTTGTCTGTGCTAGCAAAAGCTAAATCCACCATGCAGCATACTGCACAGCTTGGAGAAACCCCTGTGTAATTTGGCGGCAATACACCATGCATGCTGTAGCTCCAGCCAGCACACTAAGAACCTGCCACAGCCAGGGGACACATCACTGTACCATGGGCCGCCATGAGTGACAGGAACTAGGAAGGTGCTCTTAGCTACATTTATAATCTCTTCTTAAGCTCTCTCAGGTTTTAGGTGGAAACTTGTCACCATGTCTGGGCGCCATTTGTAGGTGGAAAGTTTCTCTGGTCCCACCAAGCCCCCACAGTCCCACTGGCCTGTTTATAAAATAATAACTCAGAAGCTTATATTAATTATAAATGCTTGGCCATTAGCTCAGGCTTATCACTGACTAGCTCTTACACTTAAATTAACCCATAATTCTTATCTATGTTTAGCCATGTGGCTTGGTACCTTTTCTCAGTTCTGCCTTGACATGTTGCTTCCTCTGTGTCTGGCTGGTGACTCCTGACACAGGTAAACTTCCAGCTACATAGCATTTTTTCAATAAAGAATTAGTTATCCTGATTATCCCTCAGACCATGTCACTCTCCTTCCTTCACTGACTCCACAACTCCTCTTTGGGACATCAACTCCACTAGAATTGGACTCTGGCAATTATCTCTTTGCAGAAAACAAAGCTCAGTTTCCACATGGCACCCAAAGCACACATCTGTACCTCCAAAGTTCCAAGGGATTCAACCATCTCTTCTTGCAGAATGGACAGTGACCTTGTAAGTGGACAGACATGCAGACAGATACTGATGCTCACTGTGAAATATACCTTAATGAGAGTCTAATGGTTGAGGCCACTCATCTGGAAGACCTTTCACTTGTCCTCTCATACCTGGACCCCAGATATACCAGATGCTTTTGTAGCTGGGTTATGTGGTCTGGCAAGATGCCCAGAACATGTGCCCCAGCATTTACTGGCTTCATCCCAGGTAGAGCAAGGTATGATCAAGGCTTCCACCACTGCCCAAATTGATGAGTATCTCTGTGCACGTTTATATAGTTATATACTTGGTAAAGCTATTTTATCACATTTTCTTTCTATTGTGTGTATCTGCTGGTAGGTGCACAGATGACACAGAACACAGGTTGCAGTCAGAGGACAGGTAAGAATTGGTTCTCTCCTTCCATCTTGTGGGAAGCAAAGTTAGGTCAGTAGGGTTGGCAGCAAGCCACATTATTGGCTGCTCCATCTTGCTGAGCCTGACTTTGAGCAATATGGGAGTATATTCTTGTGGTATGTATTTGAGAGGGACTGGTATATTTATATTTGTAGGCCATGTGTAATGAATGTGTCAATTTGGCTGCTATCTTTCATGTGTGTTTGAAGAAGTCTTCATGGGTGTTTTGGGGTTGTGTGTGTCAAAGGTGTTGTTAAGGCACAATGTTGCCTGTGTGAAGCTCTGGCACGTCAGGTTTGGTCTGGCAATGACAAATTTGGCCAAACTTATTAAGCCAGCCCAGCTATCTTTGTTCCACCCAACTCTGCACTTGTAGTTCCCATTTCTTTCTCTGGCCCAGCCTCTGCCATACACACTACTGGACCCTCCTTGGATGTGGCCCTGCCCATCCTGCCACTGCCAGCACTAGGTCCACCCACTGT
>CABHPR010112735.1:0-19447 GCA_902168415.1 Peromyscus melanophrys | reverse complement strand
ACACACACACACACACACACACACACACACACACACACACACACACATACACACACACACACATTCATGTGCTCTCGTACGATAAGTAAATAAATGTCAAGATAGACTACTTGACATGTTAGAATTATTTGCAGGGCCCAGAACCTGATGCCTCGTAAGCGCAGAGTCAAAAGCATCTATTAGCTATGGATTAAATTCTGCTTATAGAGAACACTCCAATATCACAAGTAGAAGAGCCTGTCAGGATGGTGGCACAGACCTGCCATTCCAGCACATTCCAGCTAAGACAAAAGAGTCACTGCAAGTTTGAGGCCAATCTGGGATACATAGTGAGAAACACAATGAGTTCAAGGCTAGCCTGGGCTACATAGCATGATCTTTTTTTTTTTAAAGATTTATTTATTTATTATGTATACAGAAGAGGGCGCCAGATCTCATTACAGATGGTTGTAAGCCACCATGTGGTTGCTGGGAATTGAACTCAGGACCTCTGGAAGAGCAGTCGGTGCTCTTAACCTCTGAGCCATCTCTCCAGCCCAATGTTTTTTTTTTAAAAAAAAAAAAAAAAAAAGAGTGGGCGTGATGCCCTGTGCCAAGAATGAGCAAATTGTACTCAGGATGGAGAAAAATAGGGATCAGGAGTTCAAGACCCGACTCCCCTACATAAGAGCCTGTCTTAAAACAAAAATTAGGCAGAGTAGGGAAAGCCTCTGTTTTAAACTCCAAGGCAAAGGAGGACAAATGATTGCCTTAAATGTTTTCCAAAGTAACATTCTATTAAATTCTGGTCCTCCAGGTGTCAAGAAGAACGGGGGCGGTAGGGAGGGTATAATTCTATGACACAGAATTTAGAAGAAGAAAAAAAAAACAGGCTAAGCAAAGCTCAAAGCTCAAGAATGTCCATGTTTGTGGGATTCCTCAGAGCCCTTACTGTGCTGTGCACAGGGACCCTCTACAGAGGATGGGTCCTCTGGATTTCCCAAATGTATTTGATACCACCTGCTAACATCTCCCAGAACAGGGCTTGTTGAATCCTACCTGGACTCAGGAAGTGCTGATCTAGCAGGTTGATTTGCAATAATGACGGTGATAAGCAGGTTACTCTGGTGAAATAATTCACCAACACAAAAAGTGGAAGAGTGTGTTAGCTACACTATAGTACAGAGGCAAAGGGCAACTCGGCAGAAACTGTCTGCACAGAGCATCCTAAGGAACTGCTTTCACTGGTAGGGTTGAGAATTAGGCGGCGTTCCAATGTCACTGATCCCAGGAACAATCTCAGTTGGAGCTCTTGCGGTTAGAAACAGTCTGGCCTTGTGGAAATGGTGGTTTTTCCCTGAGTCAGAATTGGATTGGCACAGCAGTTTGTCCTAAACACATACACATGGTTGACAGAGAAAGGAATGCATAAGAGCCACTGAACTCCTATTGCAGTGCAGATTCCTTTGTACCTGTTGGCTGCACACCCAGCCTCGGTGCACCCAGGAGTCTGTATGCCGTCTCCACAGGTGATTCTTCCACAGTAAAATGGGGAGACCCCCTGGGCTGGAGAGTCAGCGCTGGTCACTCTGTAAGTCCAGTCTTCATCCACCTGCAGGGAACCACAGGTTAACAGTGGTTCCGTGAGCAGGATGTGGCATATCTGAAGGGCCCTTAGGAGTGGCAGAGTGCCCTCAGGCCTGTGCCAGAGTTGGAAGGACTGCCTTGAAAGCAGCTGAGGCTGATGTGGAAGGTCCCTGTTAGTGAGTTGCTCTGGGTTATGGGTTGCACTCCTTAACAGAGGGGAGGGTATCCCCACGAGGCTCATCTATTCTGGTAGCAGATGACCTGGAGTGGGGGTTGGGATGGTCAGCATAAGATGACCAAGAAGGTGAGGCTGATGACCCTTCCAGCATGGGGTAGGTAGGGAAATAGAGGTGGTTTCAATCGGACCTTGAGACCCTGGAGGATAAGTGGGGCTCTCACAGGAAAGCAAGGCCAAGCTTGGCCACAGAGAGAGAGATCCTCCACACCGATCCAAGGATCCTGCTGCAGCCTGGAGCCAGGCTGGGCTGTCCCATTCATGGCCTTGGGGCATTTAAATGGCCCTGCATTCAGTGTGGTTGGCAGACGCAGAGAGTGAGCTCGCCACAGCCACATGTGGACCTGCACCTCTAACCGCACCTGCTGCGTTCCCTCTGCATGTGCCCACCCTCAGCCAGCCCGCTGCCCCCTCTTGCTGGATTGCTCTGAGCAGTGGCCCTGTGTGCTGTGTGACACTAACGACAGGAGACCTAGTAGATTTGAGGACTAAGAAAATCAGCCGGGTTTCAGCCAAGGGAACTCATAACACCAGCCCCGAACTCTGGTGTGTCTGCGAACCTTAAGCATGGGCGTCACGTGCATTCTCATTTTGTATTTTATCAGCTCGAGTGGCCAGTGTCAGCAAAGACAGGGCTGGGAACGACGAGAAGAAAGCGAAGGTGAGTTACTGACCGGCCGGTCTCCTTCGCCAAGAGGCTCTGCTTCACGCCTGGGTTTGCCCTCATCCGTGATGTGTGCACAATGCTTGTCACTAGGGTGCAGCTGTCATTTTTGTTTTATAATTTATTTAATTTTATTTTATGTGCATTGGTGTGAGGGTGTCAGATACCCTAGAACTGGAGTTACAGACAGTTGTGAGCTGCCATGTGGGTGCTGGGAATTGAACCCAGGTCTTCTGGAAGAGCAATCAGTGCTCTTAACTGCTGAGCCATCTCTCCAGCCCGCAGCTGTCATTTAAAGGCCCTTGGTTTTTTACAAAGGCAGTGTTTCCATCTTGGTATTTAACAAAGGGAAGGTTGATCCTCAAGTTATTCAGTCCCTCCCCCACACCCACCTCTTGTCATTTCCTCATAGTTTAAATAAAAGTGTGTGTGAATTTTCTGGGTAAAGTTTGGGGTTTGTGTTCCTTGCCCTTACCACTACAGATCTAGGCTCAGTAAATATACAGTGTTTCATATCCACAGAGTCCACTGGGGGTCAGAGAGTTATGAGCAAGGGAAGAAGTGATCTCCAGACAAAGGCAGGGAGGATTCTGGGTGAGCCCAGAAAAGCTGGGAGGCAAACAGGGGAGCTACTATGGAGTCGCTGCCTCAGAGCAGGGAGCAGCAGACAGAGGAAGGAGGAACAGACAGAGCTGAGTCTGGGGAGAGTAGGCAGGAGGCCTTGGTGGCTGTTGTATGTGGGGCTGCCTTGGGTTTGGAATTAGTACAGCCTCCTTGAGGCCAAGTGTGGAGAAGGGTGGGTTGGAAGGAAGGCCTCTGTCAGGCTTCTGCAGCCACGCCCGGTAGATAAAGCAGCTGCGTGCCACAGACCAGCGCCCCAAGCCCCAGCTGTCCCCCCCTTCTCATCTGTAGTCCCCTCCCTCCATGACTTTTTAATCTTAGAACCCCCTAAAGCTGTGCAGTGGTGTCTTCCTGGAAAAATCCCAGCACGACCCAGATTGGATCAACCGGGCAGGTAGTGTGAATGCTGCCCGGAGCATCGAGCCTGTACCAGAGCCCCAATGGGTCTCCAGATGTGAGTGATGGTGCTAGAATCTGGTAGCAGGGGTTGAGGACCACTCCCAGAAGGCCCTGTTCTGTACTCATTAGGACTTCTCGTCATGGGTGCTCAGAGAGAGAGGCAGCTGGGCCTCGTGCAGAAACTTAGCCCTGCCCCACTGCTTGAAGCAGGAGCGATATCTGCTTGTCAGTCAAGATGGTCATTCCCTTCTGGGGGAGGGGCAGGGAGCTCCAGTCTCATGCTTGCACAAGTGTGCACGTACTTACTATCATTTATATGTTCATTTAGTGCACAGTCCCTGTCCTGGATTGGCTCACAGGACAGCGTGGAGCCAAATCTGTTACAGATCTAGGCTGGGTAGAGAATGCTGCCTGTGGAGAGGGGTCTTGTCCAGCTAGGGAGCAAGAGGCTCCGGGATCCACTCTAGCTTTTCCTCTGTGGAAGCAGCTGTCCCTCGGCCTGTCCTGACGCTGGCAGCACAAACTGAGATCCAGCCCCTTCAGTGAAGGGATGAGGAAATACACTGAACAGCACAGCGCAGTCTCTGGTCAGGACTCCAGACCACCCCACACTTGACCTCTCAATTCTTTATTCCCAAAAGTCTGGTTTCATACCCTACATCATACCAGGCCCACCCTTCCAGTCAGAGTCCCCAGAGGCAAGCGTTGTCAGCCTTCAGCCCTTAGATACCCTGGTTCAGGGAGTCCTCGGAGAACATCCAGCCACACTTATTTCCTTAGGTGGAGTATGTTCTGGTGTTAACTTTGGCCAGTTCAAGACTCCATAGCATGATTAGTATTATTCGAGTCTTTGTTTAATCAGAAAGTGTGTGTGTGTGTGTGTGCGTGTGCGAGTGCAGGCACATATGTGCATGTGTATGTGTGTGTGCGAGTGCAGGCACATATGTGCATGTGTATGTGTGTCCTTGTGGCATGTGTGTGTCCTCGGTGACATCTGAACGAAGCTTTTGGTTGACTCTGGCACAATCCTCCTTGAAGGATTAGGATGGCATGGTGGAAAGAGAAGGTGGGTGTCAGTGAGCCCGAACAGATGCTTCCCCTGAGGTCGAGCAAACATGGAAAGCCTCTGACCCATGACACATTGGCATTCTTTCTTGAGAAAACCTTGCTGCCTTTTCTCTGATGGTCTCCATGCACTCACCAAGTGGAAGTACCTCAGAGCCAGTGTTCTCCAGTGCTAGAGAAAGAATGTGCCAGAACATCTCTCCATGTCCAGCATCTCTTGAGAAGTTCTGTGCTGTGTGATTTTAATCATGTCCATCCCATGTAGCTGATAGGAGACCCCAGTGCTGAGTTGCTGGAAGGGCGGTGGAGAGGGCTGCTTTGACCTGCGACCCGCCTTCTTCTTTGTGTTCAGGGTTGTTGTTTTTGTTGTTCCTTTTCAGTGTGCTTCCCTCCTCCAATGCTGACTTTTATTTCGATTTTATTTATTTTATGTTTAAGACATCCACATCTTCCTGTGCTAAACCCCTGAGCCATAGGCCCTGCCTTAGCCCCACACGCCCCAGTCCTGGTAGCTCAGACCCTTTGATCAAACCCTCCAGCCCTGCCGTGTGCCCTGAGCCAGCCACCTCTCCTAAACACGTCTCTTCTGTCACACCCCGAAATGGCAGCCCTGGAACAAAGCAGATGAAACTCAAGGTAAGGAACGGACCTTCGGCGAGGCGCAGGCTGCTGTTCCGTGGTGTTCGAGGGCTTTCCTCACCAAAACTCACAGGCAGCACTAGATGGCTGAAGAAGGGACAGGGAGGGGACTGAGGACGAGGACCTGTACTCTCTGCCTCCCTCTCCCCCCAAAATAGCAGTCCCCAAGGTAACCAGGGGACCCCAGTTTGAAAACTGAGGCTCTAAGCTAAGCACAGTACCTGATGCCTGTAACCATCCCCAACGCTGAGGAACATTCCTGTAAATCTGAGGCTAGCTTGAGCTACAGAGTGAATTCCAGGCTAGCCTGGGCTACAGAGTGAGTTTCCATTTTGAAAACAAAAAACAAAAAAAGAAGCCAGGTGTGGTGATGCTTATAATTTCAGCACCCAGAGGCAGGGTTAAGAGGCAGGGGTATCAACCAGTAATACTTAGAAAGACTCTTTCTCTTAAAAAATAAACAAAAACAGTCAGTTGGTAGTGGCACACACCTTTAACTCTAGCACTCGGGAAACAAAGGTAGAAGGATCTCTGTGTGTGGGAGGCCAGCCTGGTCTACAGAGTGAGTTCCAGGGTAGCCAAGGCAGTTACACAGTAAAGCCCTGTCTCGAAAAACGGAAGTTAATTAATTAGTTAATTAAAAAATAAAAATAAAGCCGGGCGGTGGTGGCGCACGCCTTTAATCCCAGCACTCGGGAGGCAGAGCCAGGCAGATCTCCGTGAGTTCGAGGCCAGCCTGGGCTACCAAGTGAGCTCCAGGAAAGGCGCAAAGCTACACAGAGAAACCCTGTCTCGAAAAACCAAAAATAAATAAATAAATAAATAAATAAATAAATAAATAAATAAATAAATAAAAAATAAAAATAAAAATAAATGGTGAAGAAAGCCTCAGGTCCCTCTAGAGTTCCTATGGTAACTGGCCATGCCTCCAGCTACACTCATCCCCACAGCTCCTTCTCTCTTCCCTTCCTCTGGAGTCTGTGGTTTATGTGGTGTCTTTGTGAGGTTCTAAGGGTTGTCTACTAACCACCAGACCTGTCACCACTCACAATCAGCTGATTGTGTCTGTTCCACCCCTGGCTCCCCGCTTTCAGCCAGTATTCATGGCCAAGGGTTCTTAGCACACCTAAGGCGTCACTGAGACCCTCGGGCCATGGAGAGAGAAGAAAAAGACATGGCTTGGCTGTTGAGTGTTCTGCTGAAGGTCTCTTCCAGGGCCTCTGGTGAACCCAGCCTCCATCAGCTACATCCATAGTGAAGAGTCTGGGGAGGGGTGTCCACAAGGCATGGTCTTCCATGCCTATTGATCTACCTGACCCTGCTCTTGCTCCAAGCACTACTGTGTTATTTTATAACACAGGCTAGCTCACAATTCATCTAAGAGGAAATAGGAACCTGATACTTGACGTGCCAGTGAACTGTGGGGCTGTGTGCCCCACAGACCCTCGAGACTGTACAAAACCCTTCTAGCATCTCTCTCTACCTTCACCATCTCCCAGTCAAGATGGGGAGGATGGGTCTACCTCTCCTTGGTGATAGTCGTCTTTCCCAGTGGTAAAAACCTTTTACCCTGATTCGGTTTACAGGGGGCCGACGGTAAAACTGGAACCAAGATTGCCACACCTCGGGGAGCAGCCCCTCCAGGCCAGAAAGGCACATCCAACGCCACCAGGATCCCAGCCAAGACCACGCCCAGCCCAAAGACTCCTCCTGGCTCAGGTGAGAATGCTCCCTGGAGTCTTAATCCAGAAGCTTCCAGAAGGTGTAACAATTAGTAACCCCTGGCACCGACTAACGCCTTGCAGTTTGCTGAGCACTGGAGACTTTGTTTTCTTTTTCATCCTTTTGACAATTGTCTGAGGTAGATGATGAACCCTTGCCTTTTAATCAATGAAGAAACCTTGTTCATTTTAAAAGCATGAGGAGCCGGGCAGTGGTGGCGCACACCTTTAATCCCAGCACTCGGGAGGCAGAGGCAGGCGGATTTCTGTGAGTTCGAGGCCAGCGCCTGGTCTACAGAGTGAGTTCCAGGAAAGGTGCAAAGCTACACAGAGAAACCCTGTCTCGAAAAAAAACCAAAAAAAAAAAGCATGAGGAAAATGCAATCATGTGATTGATGAATAAGTGGTAGAGAAGGAGCATGCCCCCTAATCCATGGCTCTGGGGAGGCAGCCCCCGAATGAGGGTCCCCTGCCTCTTTGGAGAAGAGTTAGCCTGGGCAGGACATCATGGAGGATCTCCGGCAAATCAGCCTCATGCAGCTGGAATGTTAGGAATCTTCTAGCAAAACTCAAGGGTTTTAACTGAGCAGTGGCATGCTGTGGTCATTACTCTGGCCTCCTGTAAATAAAACCCAGTTGGCATGGAGAACCTGGCCAGGCTTCAGTGGAGTTGTTTCGTGTCCAGTAGAGACACCAGGAACAGACACCTAAAGACCTGCTCCCAGAAGGGACTTAGATGCCACGTGACTCTGGTGTCTGGCCTGCATTTGCTCCCTCGTGGTGCCCAGGAGACCTGTGGGTCTCTGTGTCTGGCCTGGCTCTTGGTGTCCCTGCTCTCCCGGCCAGGGGCAGTCCCTATTGCCCGCTGCATGCTTCTGCCTGGATTGCAAAGGCTGCTGCCTGACAGTTGGGCTTTTTCTTCGCTGAGTCACCGTGTGTCTGGTGTGTTTCCTGTGTATTGACTGACATAGAGGCATTAATGGAGTGTTACATGGGTTTGCATCCTGGCGCTTCTCCCTCAGCACTGTGCTGGCCCCGCTCACACAGTAGCCTGGAGCAAGTGCTCGCCTTGCTCTTCCGACCTCACCTGTCCTTAGGTGCCTTAGGTGGCTCCATGTGGATGGCTCCATCTTCCTCACTGGTCCCCGCACCTGTTCCTGCTTCCGTCTCTCGTGCTAGGTGGACCAGCCGGACGCTGCCACCTTGAAGTACTCACCCCTGTGAGCCTGGTTATAATGAGGCTGTCTGGATTTTTCTTTTTAAGCTTCCAAGCAAGTGCAGAGAAAACTACCCCCTGCAGGGGCAAAACCTGAGAGAGGTAATTCTGGGTCCACTGCCCTGGGTGGGCAGACTCTCTTGGTGTGTGTTCTGCCCCTGTGCTTGTCTGCAAGGCTGGGAGGGCCTGCTGCTTCTAGCCCAGGCTACCCCAGAGAGGCGCAGACTCGAAACATCATGTATGCTTTTCTTCTCAAGTGTGGTTTGTACTGGGGGCATCTGTGGACTCACATCCTGTGTGCTTGCATTTTCTTCAGCAGCTAGGGCTGTTTGTGGGATGGGGACCAGGTGCCTGGAGACATGTGGGAGTGTTGGCGGTTTGGACTGCCTCTCACCTAAGTTCCAATAGGAAAGTGTCACTGGAAGGCAGAGGGTTTTGCTGGGCTAAGTTTTTTGTTTCATTTAAGAAATGGCATTTCGGGACTGGGAGATGGATCAGTGGTTAAGAGCACTGGTTGCTCTTCCAGAGGACCCAGGTTCGATTCCCAGCACCCACATGGTAGTTCACAACTGTCTGTCACTCCAGTTCCAAGGAATCCAGCATCCTCACACAGGCAAACCAATGTACATGAACTAAAAATAAATAAATCACTTAAAGAAATGGCATTTCACTCTGAGATGTTACAGACAGATGTGAGCTACCATGTGGGTGCCAGGAATAGAACCTGAGTCCTTTGGAAGAGTAGCCAGTGCTCTTAACTACTGAGCCACCTCTCCACCCACTCCCCAATACCCTTCTCAAAATAAGGTCTTGAGGGCTCTGATCTCCCTCATCTTTCAGATGAGGACATGGGCATAATGAGGGCCATTGGCTCACCCAAGGTTACTTTGCAAGTGTCAGGAAAAGAACACAAGCCACCACCATCCTGTGTCCCTGGGTCTATTCTTGCTAATTGACGAAGTCTCAATTTCCCTTTCCAAATCAAGTCAGAGTAGCAGTGGCTCCACATATCCCAGAACTCAATGGCTTTAGGGGTTCCTAAGACATGGAACTGGAAACTGAACATTGAAGTTTAGGCAGAGATCGGCAGGAAGCGTGTTTGCTATGATGCTTCTCGCTGTGGGTTGGGAAGCTTAAGAAAGGCCAGTTTTGCAGGCCTCTATCAGATCTGGATGGGGGCCCAAAAATTTGCTATATCACAAGTCCCACTTCCTGCTAAGAACATTAGAGGTTTTCAAACACAGAACAAAAACCCAGGGGTGTGGTGGCTCGGTGAACTCTAGGTGTGTCCCAGGCATGCTGAGTACTATCATAGAAGCACTCGGGGGGGGGGGGGGGGGAAAGGACGGAGGGAGGGGGCTGGACAGAACCTGCTGAGAAGTCCAGGCAGGCTTCCTGGCAATTGATGGTATTAGGAAATGTGTGTGGGGAAGGGCATTCCCGGGCTGGAACAGCAAGGTAGGGTTCAGCAGTGTGGGGTGTGGCTTGTATGCAAAGCTCTGGGCAGGTGGTTCATACACTGTTCTGCAGCCCTGTAGTTAGGGGAGCCCTGGATGTGCCCCATGGGGGAAAGGTCAGGAGGATCCCAGCTTGAAGGCTGCCGTGGGGTCCTGTCATTGCGTCGCCTCAGTTAAGGTAAAGGACGGGCAGAAGTGAGTTTGTGGAGCAGTACCCCATCCCTTCCTTTCCCAAGGTGAGGCCTCAGCTCAGTGAAAGGGGGTGAGACACAGCTAGCTAGAACCCATCTCCTGACTTCAGGACACTTCAGGGCTTGAGGAGAGTTGGGCCGTCCCCGGGAGGAGGTGCCATGTGTTGGAGCAGATGAGAATGCGGTTGCTGTACTGGGAAATAGTTGTCACTGCATCTAAGTGACAGGGCAAGCGGAGATGCTTCGCCAGAGATGGTCCTCTCCCAGATCCCCCTCTCCAGGGGTTTTAGGGACTTTGCAGACCCCCATCCACCTGGCCTCAGTCCCGTCCTCTCTCCCCACCCTCCAGGTGAACCACCAAAATCTGGAGAACGCAGCGGCTACAGCAGCCCCGGCTCCCCTGGGACCCCTGGCAGTCGCTCCCGCACCCCATCCCTACCAACGCCGCCTACCCGGGAGCCCAAGAAGGTGGCAGTGGTCCGCACTCCACCCAAGTCGCCATCTGCCAGTAAGAGCCGCCTGCAGACTGCCCCTGTGCCTATGCCAGACCTGAAGAACGTCAGGTCCAAGATTGGCTCCACTGAGAACCTGAAGCATCAGCCAGGAGGCGGGAAGGTAAGGGGCATGGCCAGCCATGCGGGTCGGGGTGCAACCTGCAAAGGAGTCCAGGCGGGTCTCTAGCCAGACTTGCCTCTGTCCCCCCAGGGCACGAGAGCCATCAGAGCACTAGCCCCTCCCTTCCTCTCTTTAGCCTTGCTAATTGGACAGTGGATTTCACTGATACTGCCCAGGTTGGGCTTGGCTTTCCCCCTTGGTTCTGGGGAAATTCAAGGTTTTAATAGAAGCAGCTGGTTCTATGGCTGTCATGAACTTTCTAGGCCCTGAGGCTCCCCCTTTCTTGCTTTCTGAGCATTGTCCAAGCTGACTGACATGTCCTCAGGGTTCTAGAATCTGTAACTGAGAGATTATGTGGGTGTCAGCAGGCCTGACTCCCCGAGTTTCTCCCGAGTCCTCCTGTGCACCCTGATGACTCACTTTGAGTCCTTGTCTTATTTAATGAAGACATTAGCCCTGTGGGATTAGGGTCACCCTCCGACCTCATTTCAACACAGTCATTGCTCTGAAGTCGTATGTCCAAACACAGTCACATTGTGAAGTTGGGATGTCAACATGTAAATGAGGGAACACACAGTATGTCCCCTCCTCACCCAGGGCTGGAGTAAGGGGAGGTCAGTGAGGGGCCTAGATGGAGCTGTGACCCCTTGCTGAGTCCACGGTCCTTGTCTTCTGGGGCACCTGAGGTGCTGAGAGAGCTCCACAGACTTTCGGGCCAATGCTTACCCCCCATTCCACATAGTGGACACTCCCCACGGCTGAATTTGCTTCGGGCTAGTCACTGGAGGGAAGTTGGCTATAGCCTGGGTGGGCATCTTCCCTGAAGCCCTGTGATTTGTTATGAGGAAGTCTTGGGGCCCTCCTATTGGCTCTACATAGTGGGTTTGTGCAGCATTTGGGTCAGAGTACACAACTCACATCTTCTTCAAGCCTGAGGCTGACTTTAGCTTCAGGGCTACATCTCACTAACATCACTGGCTTGGACCATTGGCTTGGTCCTAGCTTGTGACTCCTCAGTCACCTGTGCTATCCTACCCCCAAAGATACTTACCTGCCTCCTTCAGAAGGGGCCCTAGAGTCAGGCATTGCATTCGAGAGGATCATGAGTTTGAGGCCAACTTGAGCCATGTGATGAAAAAAAATAAAAAATAGAAAGGTGCATGGTGGAACAAACCTTTAATCCCAGCACTCAGGAGTGCCTGAGACCTGCTTCAGTGGGAGTTTGGGTCCCAAAGAGGATGTGGGGAGCTGTTGGGAGAAGAGGAAGAGACAGACTAGATCTGAGGGTAAATCGGGATGGCTGCCAGCAGCATTTAATTGAAAAAAAGACTACACCTTTTATACTCTATAGTTGCACATAGGATTAAACAGGAGATTGGGGTTGGGGATTTAGCTCAGTGGTAGAGCGCTTGCATAGCAAGCGCAAGGCCCTGGGTTCGGTCCTCAGCTCTGGGGGAAAAAAAACCCAGGAGACAAGGTGCGTGTGAGCTGGGGTGTGGCCTGAGATCAGGGGTTGAGGAATCTAATATTGACCTTGACAGTAGGCACCAGTCATATGGTTAATGGAAAGGCCACATTGCTAGAGATAAGAATGTCTGCTTTATCAAGCAGGAACTTTCCTCAAGCTCCTAAGGGAATGGAGACCCTTATTATCCAAACGCTAGACCTTGGGAAAAGGACTCTGCGGAGCAGATGCTAAGTACAATTTCTTAGTCTTACTGTGTGGGCCTGTTCCCCTCAAATGCTCCTAAAAGGGAAGGTCTTGATGTCTTACTCTTCCCATTATACCGGACCATTCTGATTTCTCTGTATTTATTAACTGAACTCTTGCCCTTAACGGCCTCAGGCTTGGGGTCTTAATTGTAGGCATTTCATCCTTGGGACCAGGTGTGTCTAGTAAATTTCTAACTTTCCTGTTCTTGGTGTAATTAGGAGGGTACATTGGAATTCCTGGTTCCGTGGTGGTGGGGATTTTTTTCCCAAAGAATTATTTTGTGTAGAGAAACTACCATTGTACACATTTTCATCCTTTACCAAAGCCCACCAAAAATTTCCTGAAGGGAAAGGCATTAGTAGTGAGAATCATTGAAAATAAAAGTAAAACTGTGCGGTGGTGGCGCACGCCTTTAATCCCAGCACTCGGAAGGCAGAGGCAGGTGGATCTCTGTGAGTTCGAGGCCAGCCTGGTCTACAAAGCGAGTTCCAGGAAAGGCACAAAGCTACACAGAGAAACCCTGTCTCGAAAAACCCAAAAAAAGAAAAGAAAAAAAAAAAGAGAAAGAAAGAAAGAAAGAAAAAAAGAAAGAAAGAAAAAAAGAAAATAAAAGTAAAAAGGTGCTGGAGAAATGTGGTCTGCAATGTCGAAATGCTGGAACTTTGTCAAGCAACAATGGTCGCCATGCGGTCCACGCCACAGGAGACAGAGTCAGGTAGATCCATGATATGTGAGTTCCAGGCCAGCCTGGTCTATACAGTGATCTCCAGGCTAGCCAGGGGAATGTGTGAGATCCTGCCTTAAAGAAGGATAGGAGGAGAAGGAGGAGAAAATCCACAAAGCCACATGCTCACCTCGGAGGAAAATGAGCGAGGAGGTCACAATGACTTGCTGTAGCAACAGGGACATGGTGGCCATCAGCACCTTCCTGGTCCCAGACCCAGGCCCTGGAACTCCTCTGGCAGCCACCGTCTGCCCACACCCCACCCTCACTGACAGGATGAAACTGTGGACATGGAGCTGCACCCTCCCCTCCTCCCCGGGAAGAGGACCAGCGGGCAGAAGAGGATGTGTGTTCAGAACGCCTCGGCCAGCAGCCTTCGAGTACCACTCCCACCCCTGAACCAGGCTGAGCAAAGACCCCTCTTCTGGAGGAAAAGATGATATCCACTTGTTTATCGCTCACTTATCGAATTGCTGGGGATGCTGCAGGGAGGTGAAAAAGTGTCTCTCTGCAGCAGCGGCTCTGGGTCCGTTAAAGATCCTGAGTGTCCCCATTGTGACTTACATGTGCTTTATAGACGGAAGGTTCACGGGGCTCCATGGCTTGGTCAGGGCCTCGGTAGAGTAACTCCGAAGCCACGTGGAGGCTCTGGCCAGCACCACAGCTCCCATCTGTCATTTGGCTTCATGGTCTCCAGACTTCCAGGCCTCATCCGCTTCTCAGAACTGACTGTCAGGATCTGCGAGATGGTTCAGAGGGTGAAAGTACGTGCCATCGAGCCTGAGGATGGAGTTTGGTCTCCAGAACCCATGTGGGCGAAGAGAGAACTGACTCCTAGAGGTTGTCCTCTGACACATACACACACACACACACACACACACACACACGCACGCACGCACGCACGCACGCACGCACGCACGCACGCACGCACATACGCACAGCAGATTAAAAATGTCAAAACAAAACAAGTGACCTCCTGGAAGCTGCATCTCAGGAGCCCTGTGACTGTCCCTGTCCCGGGTGTCAGGACTTAGGGCTGCCCAGAATCTGGGAGGCACCCTGACTTGTTCTCTAGCGTCCTTCCCAGCCACAGCAGCAAGACTAGGAGGCAGACCTACATACCTGCAGCTCAGAGACCCTGAGGCAGATAGAGCCTCCTCTTTCCTGCACCCCAGATGCCACTCTAGTCTCAGCCCCTGCCAGGCCCCTGTCCATTCTCCCCCTTTCCTGTTTGCGCGCCCTCCCTCCTCGCTGAATCATCCTGTTCCCACTGGTTCTGGTCCTGGATGGTGGCTCCTCCAGCACTGTGTCCAGTTAGCGTCCAGCACTGTGTCCAGTGAGCGCTGGGATTCTGCCAACCCCAAGCTGGGCTTCTCAGTCTCACCTCTGCTGCCTAGCCCTCGGGAACTTCCGGTTCTTGCTTTGTCCTGAACTGCGCATTCGCGGGACTGTCAGCCTAGAATGCCTTTCCCTCATCTCTCTCTTCCTCCTGGGGAGTTCCCCCTGGACTCCCCTGTCTAATTAGCCTTGGGCACCCTAATATGTGGTAACTGACGGGAACTCTGCATCCCATGAGGCCTTGAGGGCGGTGAGCCCTCGTGGATCAGGGCTGCTGGATCTCATCTTGGACTCAGCAGAACCTGCAGTGTGGGTGGAGGGTGTCTGCCCGAGCAGCCCCCGCCCATTGTGGGGTGGCTTGTCCGGTTGGCCAGTTCTTTCAAATGAATACCAGGAACTGGCCTAAACGGGGAGGGCAGCATTCTGCAATGTTCCATAGAAGACAAGGGCTTGGCTTGCCCCATCTGAGGAGCTGTGCTGGGTTGTGATGACTTGCCCATATCCGCAGCGGCCTAGAAGAAACAACTACGTGACTTGTCCTGGGACTTCAGGGGTGACAGCGTGGGAAGTGACAGAGCCAAGGGACAGCCTCCCTCACATTCTGTGAAAGCAGAAGGATTGTCTGAACAAGTCCTCAGCCCTGCAAGCCAAGAGCAGCTCAGTGACAAGCCATTCATTCGGGGTTGATGGACAAGGCCTGTAACACCCGCTGACGAAAGATTCTGAGAGCTGAGCTGACACCTTGGGTCCCTGAAAGGTTTGCTTAATGAGACCCTATCACAAAATAATGGTTAGCCTTGAAAGGGCAAAATTCTAGGAGTCTGAAGAACAGGGCTGGAGATGTGGCTCCATTAGCTAAGCACTTGCCTAGCACGCACGAGGCCCTGGGTTCAGTCCACGGCACCAGGTAAACACTTTGTGGTAGAGCTCAGTCAATCTCAGAACTCCAGAGGAAGCGGGAGGAAGAGAAATTCAAGGTCGAGCTCCACTGCATGAAGATTCAAGGGTAGCCTAGCCTGGGTTATATGAGACCCTGTCTTTATAATAATAATAATAATAATAATAATAATAATAATAATAATAATAATGTGATTGAAAAAAAAGTGCCTGGGGCCTGGTGAGATGGCTCGTGACTTAAAGGTGTTTGCTGCCAGGTCTGACGACCTGAGTTCAATTCCCAGGGCCCATGTTGTTGCCAGGTGTCTCACTCTTGCAAGTTGTTTTCTGACCTCCAGGCACCCACCTCCCACACAATCAATGAATAAACTGGGGCTGGAGCTGGGTGTCACAGTGCATGCCTTTAATCCCAGCGCTTGGGAGGCAGAGCCAGGTGGATCTCTGTGAGTTCGAGGCCAGCCTGGTCTACAGAGCAAGTTCCAGGAAAGGCATCAAAACTACACGGAGAAACCCTGTCTCAAAAAACCAAGAACAACAACAACAACAAAACCCCTGGGCCTGGAGAGATGGCTGAGGGGTTAAGAGCTCTTGCTCTTGCAAAGAACCAGAGCCCCAGTCTCAAGCACCCACTGTGGGCAGCTCAAAACTGCTTCTGACTCCAGCTCCATGGCATCTGACACTTTGTTCTAACTTCTGTGAGTATCTACATGCAGGCATATACACAGACACATATACAAAAATAAAAATAAATCTTAAGTGCAATCATTCTAAAAAGTACACGGGGGTCCGTGAGATGGTGCAACAGTTAAGGGTATTTGCCGTGGCCATCTGAGCTTGACCCTCAGGACCGACACGGTGGAGGGAGAGAACTGACTCCCACAGGGTTTCCTCTGATGACCATAAGCACACTGTGTCACATTCCTGTCCCTACACCTACACAAATAAATAAATGTAATTTACTTGTTTGTTTGTTTGTTTCGAGACAGGGTTTCTCTGTGTAGTTTTGGTGCCTTTCCTGGAACTCACTCTGTAGACCAAGCTGGCCTCGAACTCACAGAGATCTGCCTGGCTCTGTCTCCCGAGTGCTGGGATTAAAGGCCTGCACCACACCGCCCGGCTACAATTTACATATTTTTTTAAAGACACTAAGGAAGGGGTTGGGGATTTAGCTCAGTGGTAGAGCACTTGCCTAGCAAGTGCAAGGCCTGGGTTCGGTCCCCAGCTCCGGGGGGGGGGGGGGAGACACTAAGGAATACAGACCACCTTGGAGTGACATTTACCTTGAAGAAAGGGACTGGAGGGGACTGAGCAGACACTGAGCATCCAGAGAACCATTCAGATTCTCTGTCAGACTGAACAAGATAGTGACATGCTAGTAATCCTAGCACCTGAGAGGCTGAGGCAGGAGGATGCCTAGCCTGGGCTCCACATCAAGATCGTTGATTAGAAAGAAGAGTAAAACACATCTTCCTCTGCTTTGGGCTTTTTCCTGGCTTCCATGATTTGCTGCAGTGAACATGTTTTGCCATAAGACTTCACAGAGAGGTGGCATTAAAGGGGGGTACAGCCAGTCAGAGATCCTCACTGAAGAACACAGAGATGGAGTGTGAAACTGGAGACAAGATCCAGCCACTTGGAAGTTCTTTTAAATGCTTAATGCTGTAGTCTACCCCAGCTTCTCTGTAACTCCCAGGGACAGAGCCCACTACCCCAGCCTCACTGTAACCCCCAGGGATGGACTAGGGTGTTTCCAAGGTACAGCCCAGGCTGAGGACCAAGATCACCATGTTCTTACCTGCTGGTTTCTAGTCCATCCCAACCCCTGGGGATGCCTGTGCACAAGGAGCTTCCCCATTTGCTGATTCCATATCTTCCTCCTCAGCTCCTGGGTCTACATCCCCATCCAGAGCTGACCCAGCTCTGTACAGTGTCTGAGGGAAGAGAGTGGGGAGTTCACAGTAAGATGAAGGACCAGCATTTAAAACAGATTTGAAAAAGTACCTACTGGAGCGGGACGGTGGTGGGCGCACGCCTTTAATCCCAGCACTTGAGAGGCAGAGGCAGGCGGATCTCTGTGAGTTCGAGGCCAGCCTGGTCTACCAAGTGATTTCCAGGAGAGGCGCAAAGCTACACAGAGAAACCCTGTCTCAAAAAACAAAAAAACAAAAAAAAAACCAAAAAACAAAAAAAAAAAAGTACCTACTGGAGCCTAGCATGATAGAACATGCCTAGAATCTCAGCTCTTGGAACGATAAGATAGGAAGATTTGCTGTGAGTTCAAGGACAGCCTGTTCTGTGTGTAGCAAATGCCAGGTCTGGCAGGGCTACATATCAAAATCCTATCTAAAATAAATAAAAAAATTGAAAAAGGAAAGGAATGGATAGTGATCTGTTATAAGATCTCATGTCCCTGCCTCTAGAGCAGTGGTTCTCAACCTTCCTAGTACTGTGGCCCTTTAATGCAGTTCCTCATGTTGTGGTGACCCCCAACCATGAAATTATTTTCATTGCTACTTCATAACTGGAATTTTGCTAGTTATGAATTGTAATTATATATATGTTTTCTAATGGTCTTAGGTGACCTGTGAAAGGGTTGTTCTACCCCCAAAGAGGTCTTGACCCACAGCTAGAGAATGCCTGGGAAGCCCACCTTACATCATTCTGTCCTCTGGCTTCTCACAAAGCATGAAATACAGCAAGTGCTATATTCTTGGAATGGAGGAAACCAGGTGTGGTACTTCCATGACTGGAAGGTGGAGGCAGGAGAATTGGTAGTTCAAGACCGGCCTTAGTTACACAGTGAGTTCAAGGCCAGTTCACTTGTAACTGGAAGTATTAAATAACAGGAGGTAATGGTAAAGTGCGGGATAAAAGGACAAGCTAGGGCTGCAGCTCAGGGCCCCAGGTCCCATCCTGACACTAACACCAAAACTGTAGCCTGGGATCCTTGAGAGCGTCTTAAGATATGGTGGTGTCCCGTCCCCGTCCCCGTCCCCACCCCACCCCCCACCCCGCCTCCCCGTAATCCCAGCACTCAAGAAGTAGAGGTAGGAGAATCAGGAATTCACGGTCATCCTTGGCTTCAGAGTGAGTTCAAGGTTAGACTGAGCTGCATGAGACCCTGTCCCAGAATTAATTAACAGAGAAATGTTTTCAGATGGGGTCTACTTGTTAAGAGTTTACGTTTTCCCAATGATCTAGTTAGGCCTTAAAGAAAAATACTTAAGCCAGGCAGTGGTGGCGCACGCCTTTAATCCCAGCACTTGGGAGACAGAGCCAGGCAGATGAATCTCTGTGAGTTCGAAGCCAGCCTGGTCTACAGAGTGAGATCCAGGACAGGCACCCAAAACTACACAGAGAAACCCTGTCCCGAAAAACCAAAAAAGAAAATAAAAAATACTTAAAACACCAATTGTGGTGGCTTATGCTTGTAACCTCAGCACTTGGGAGGCTGAGGCAGGAGAATCATAGTGCAAAGCTATGTAGCTTCCTCTACATAGCAAGTTAAGGCCAGCCTATGTTACATGAGACTTTGTCTCAAAAACTAAATACTACTAATACTAATGGGCCAGCGAGGTGGCTCAGCAGATAAAAGCCTGCTGAGTAAACTCAGGTACACTCAGATGCAAGTCTGGCAACCTGAGTTCAACCCCTAGACACATGTAAGGTAGAAGGATGGAACTGACCCCACACAGTGTCACACACATGCCTGCATATTTCCATATATCGCACATGCAGTGCACACACGCTAATAATAAGCAGCAACAATAGTAATTTTAAAAAAGGCTTTAGGAGTCGGGCAGTGGTGGCACATGCCTTTAATCCCAGCGCTCGGGAGGCAGAGGCAGGTGAGTTAAGGGCCAGCCTGGTCTACAGAGTTCCAGGACAGCCAGAGCTCTACAGGGAGACCCTGTCTCAAAAAGAAAAAAAGAAAGGAATTCTTTCCTAACCAGCTTTTGGCTAGTGTCCAAGCATGGAAGCGGCCTGGTTGACTGAGCAGTTGGAGCGCTCCTCTGAAGATTTCCAACACAACCTGAGTCTCTCAAGTCAAAAGGTTACAGAGCCTGGGCGCACCAAGGGCAAAGGATTGTTATATTACGGGTGACCACAAGATGGCAATAGAGCGCTGTAGACAGCAGCCTCCATTCCTGGACCACCCACAGCTGCTTCCTTCTCTCCAAGTGTGTTGTGATTTTGAGTGGTCTTCTTTCCTGACCCTTTGGGTTTTTTTCTCTCTCTCATCCTTGCCCATTTCTTTCTGATCCTGTCTGCCCAACCTTCTTCTCCTTCACCACTAGAAATGAAAGCGTTTTTAAAAAAATGTTAATATTCATTTAAGTGTGTGTGTGTGTGTGTGTGTGTGTGTGTGTGTGTGTGTGTGTGTG
>CABHPR010112734.1:40065-53586 GCA_902168415.1 Peromyscus melanophrys | reverse complement strand
CTGGAAGCCAAATGATTTTATTTTCCCCCTGGGGAAATCCTAAAAGGCTCGACGTGAACCAAGTACAGGCAAAGGAGATCGTAGCGACATTGCACTGCTGGTCACTGGTTCTGTGGAGCTTGAAGATGGAGCCTCACTTGTCGTTTTCTCCTTCTCACCATCGCTCCCTACCTTCTGCCTCTTCCTCTGTCCCTGTTTTTCTGTTCGCTTCTCTCATCTGCCTTTATTCCGCCCCCCTATCCCTGACTGATGGCTAGGGTGGGAGTATCCTTCAAAATACAGCCTCAATCATGTCACCCTACTTCCTTAGGGGATTCCCCAGAGGCGCTTTTCTAAGGATGGGGTCACGTGTGCGTTGCCAGTCTTCTCTGCAAACCTCTCTGCCGGGACCTCTCAGTGACCCTTCTCTAGCCAGCTGTGCTACACACCTCGCTGATCCCCGCAGGGACCTGGGCCACCTCCACTGTACACTGTACGCCACATACAGCCCTCCATTGTCTGGTACTCTTTCCTAATGCTCTACGTGTTACCAGGGACATCAAGGCTCCCTTTTGTGAGTTAGTGAAAGAGTTTAGAATCAGACTCAGAAGGAAGCTGGAAGGCAATTTTATCGAGCGTTGGAAAGAAAAGCAAGGCAGGCAAAGTGTAAATCTCAGTAGATTCCAGTATAGAGAGATGAAGAGAGAGACAGAGAAAGCCATGCTTTTTTGCAGTGGACATTGGCAAGCAACACCAGGGTGAAAGAGGATGGGACCGGAGCTTCAGAGAACGAGTGAGAACGCTCAGAGCCTCTGACTGAAGCTCTGCAAGCAGCCACTTGCAAGTAATTTCATAAGATGCTCTCTGTAGGCACGAAGTAAGGTCTCCCCCGTGTCTCGTCTTTATTCCCTGCATGGGACCTATCCCTAACACTTGCAGGCATGGGGTAAGAGTATACTCCAGACCTGCGTGCGCACTCTATGTTTAGATATTTGAAAGTTGTACAAGTAACAAACCGTTAAGTGTGTTCTGTTTCCTGGGTTGACATACACTCTCACGATAACACAGAAAGCCAGGCTGACTTTTAGAATTCTAAGGCTCCTTGAAATATCCGCAAACACAGGTGGGATGTAGAAATGTATGGAGAAACGGCTCCCAGACTTTTCCCGGTCCTCCTCTGGTCTCTTGCTCTCACCTACACTGCTAAATGGGGATGTGTGGATACTAAAAACTGCATTCGAATTCTGTCCTATACCTCCGTAGACAGCTGTGCTGTAAGGCAGCTTTCAGGTCTACTTGTGCTCATGTTAACATCTGGCTCTCCCTCCAGGAGAAAGTAGGAAAGGCGTAATGCAGACTCTGGTATCATTTGGGCAGTGATTTCCAGGGACTTGACTGGAAGAGGGAAATAAGGTGTTAGGTAAGAATGTCCACTTGGCTCCATGAATTACAAATCCTTTGCAGAAGAAAGTGCCATTGGGAAAATGAGCCATCCTCTCTAAGAGCGTGGCTCAGGCCTTCCCCTTCTCTCATCCTCCTTTCCCTCTCCTCTTCCCACCAACTGCCCACCCTACTTTGGCGTCTTTTTTTTTTTTTTTTTGCAGGGGGCGGGGTTAACCAGGGCTCCTTTGAGCATGGCTGTAGAGCAAACAGTAAGACTTTGTTGAGTACTGGCTCGGTACCAATTACTCTGCTAGGCTCACTGCCTAGGAACCACAGTAAATTGATGAGTACAGCATGTTGATCTGGCAGATGATAGAACATGGACACAGGTGCTGTTCCTTCTACAGAGGTGTTAGGTTCGGATCACCCGTTTTCTGTGTATTCCTGCATCTTCAGCAATACCACAGAAATGTAATCGTAGAGTGTATGTTTTTTATTCTGATTTCTTTCACTTACCATAATGCCCTTGAGATTCATTCGTGTTGTACTTATCAGAACTTGGTAATTTTTTTAGTTATCCATTCACCCACTGAAGTACCCTTGTGTGGTCTCTGGTTTGGGGCAATCACAAATAAAATGGCTGTATTTAAGTACAGATTTTCATATGAACCTTAATTTTTTTTGTTTTTCTAGTTAAATACATAGGAAAGTGATTGCTGAACCATAGAGAGGGTTTAACTTTGTAAGAAACTACCAAACCATGTTCCATCCTAGCCGCATTCTTTTATTTTCCCCCCCCCGGGAGCGTGAGAATTTATCTGCTTGCCTGGCCATGAAATACCGAATGGTTCCCCTGTGGTGCTCCTAGAAACAACGTGGTCATTGTGCATAAGGCTTTCAAGTGTTTTTATTTCCTCCTAGGACTGGAATGACGGGACTGCAGATATGTTTAACTTTTTTTTTTTTCCGAGACAGGGTTTCTCTGTGTAGTTTTGGTGCCTGTTCTGGAGCTCACTCTGTAGACCAGGCTGGCCTCGAACTCACAGAGATCCGCCTGCCTCTGCCTCCCAAGTGCTGGAATTAAAGGCGTGCACCACCACCGCCCGGCCTATGTTTAACTTTTTAAGAAGCCACCAAACTCTTTTTAAAATTGTTTATTCTTTGACAATTTCATACACATGTGTAATTCATCCTGGCCACACCCATCCACCCCTCTGCCATCTTACCCTTCTCTCACCCTCGACATCACCTCTCCCCCTCTCACCATCACCCCCCCCACACACACACACAAACACACACTTTCATGTCTTTTTGTTTTGCTTTTTGTTTTGTTCTGTGACATATAACTAGGGCTACCCTGTGGGCATGGGTGTGAAGCTATTCCCTGGACCACAAGTAACTTGCCGGCCTGTGGCTACATCCCGGATGACAATGACTTCCTCCCCCAGTCAGCTCTTAATTTTCCTGAGTGAGGCAGGGTGGGGCCTCACAAGACCCCCCTCCATCTGTGACTTAATGTTTAAGGAGTCTTGTGCAGACTCTCTGCAGGTAACTGCAGCTGCTGTGAGTGCGCATGCCCCAGCCATGCCATGCTCCTGAGACACACTTTCACAGTACAACAGCCCTCCTGCCTCCACCATCTGGCCCTTGTATTCTTCCCACTCCATCTTTTGAAAAGGTCCCTGAGCATTGGACAGGGGGATATGAGTGTCCCATTTCAGGCTGAGCATTTAGCAATCACTTGTCCTCAGAGCCTTACCAGCCACGAACTTTTGCATTAACCACAATTCACTGCAGAGAAGCTTCTTTGAGCAAAGCCGAGGACAGCACTAGTCCTCGGGTATAAATATAAAGACTTAGGAGGCAGTTTGACAACATATCCACTTAGCAAAACAAGGGTAGTGGTTTTCTGCTAGTGTCTCTGATCTTCCTGGTCCAGGGACCAAGCTTTAGCCAGGTCCACAGTACCCCTCCTAGAGAGTGGGCCTCTGATCCCGTCAGAAACCAGAAATGGTTATCCCATAATAATCATGCCATCATTGCACCGGTAAGCAAAGTACCCATTGACTAATACATTGGTATTATGGCATTCAGGGTCCAGGTCACCACTGCTGACTCCCTTGCTTCTGAGATCAACATTATCAACCACCTCATGCATGAATAAAAATCTCTTTTAAATTATATTTTTAATAGCTTATCAAGTAGAAGATCCACGTGCCTTTCTTCAGATGTTGTTAGTTTTGGTTCATCCTTTCCCTGTCCTCCATCTTCCCATCCACCCCTGTTGGAAGCTTGCCACTCTCGTATCCCTTCCATTTTCAGGTCCCATGTGTCCTACCGTCCCCACCTCCTTAAACCCCCCCCCCCCCCCCACGGCCCTTTTGTCAATTCCAGGTCTCTACAGGCATTCCAAATTAGACAAACAAACCTAAAAAGTCAAAGCCAGGCTGGAGAGATGGCTCAGAGGTTAAGAGCACTGGCTGTTCTTACAGAGGTCCTGAGTTCAATTCCCAGCAACCACATGGTGGCTCCCAACCATCTGTAATGGGAACTGGCGCCCTCTTCTGGCATGCATGCAGAACACTGTATACAAGATAAATAAATCTTTAAAAAAAAAAAAAAGAGTAAAGTTTATTAAAAAAAAAAAAAAGTCAAAGCCATGAGCTGCATCTGAGAGAGAACGTGGGACATTGAACTCTGAGCCCGGGTTACTTCACTCAGTATAGTGTTTTTCAGTTCCAGCCATTTTTCCAGCAAATTTCAGAAATTAGTTTTTCATTACAGCTGACTAAAATTCCTCTGTGTCTATGTAGTACGTCGTCATTATCCGTTGATCAGTTGGTAGACATCTAGGCCTAGCAACGATGACCATGGGTGAGCAGGTATCCGTGTGTTAGCCTAGAGTCCCTTGAATATGTGTGACAATAATGGACTAAACCTCTAAACTGTAAACCAGCCTCAGTGAAATGTTTTCCTTTGTAAGAGTTGTCATGGTCATGGTGTCTCTTCACAGCAATAGAAACCCTAACCAAGACAAAGACCATACGTCCTAATCCTTCCTAAACAGTTCCCCCAACTGGTAATGAAGCATTCAAATATATAAGCTTATGGGAGCCATTCTCATTCAAACCACGACAGCACTGTGTCCTTATTAATTTTTCTGTCCTTTTAATCTACAAATAGAGAAGAATGTAATGGAGTCTTTGGCTCTGATTGTTAAGGTTTTTTGTTTGTTTGTTTGTTTGTTTTGTTTTGTTTTGAGACAGGTTCTCACTATGAGAACTGAGAGATCTGCCTGCCTTTGCCTCCCTAATGCTGGGATTAAAGGTATGCACCAGGGGCTGGAGAGAGAGCTGGTTAAGAGCACTTGTTGCTCTTCCAGAGGACCCAGGTTTCGTTCTAGCACCTACATGGTATCTTACAACCATCCAAAACTCCAGGGGATCTGATGCCATCTTCCGACTCATACAGGCACCAGGCATGCATGTGGTGTACATACATACATATGTGCAGGCAAAGCATACACACATATAAAATAAGAATAAATAAATCTTTAAAGGGATATACGTCCACGCCTGGTATGCTAACTCTGATATCTGCAACAGTTCTGAGTTGGGTTCAGTTCTTTGATATTTCTCTTTATTATGGCTTATATTCACTGTCCACATGCTAGGTCATTTTTATTGTGTCCCAAACGTTGCTAATTTCACGTCATTGGATGCTGGGTTTTTTAATTTTTCCATTAGCATATATTAAAGATGCTGGGTTTTTTATTTAATTTTAATTCACAATCATAAACTCACCTCTGCAATCCAGCTAGGGCATGGAGGGGAATAAAGATAATATGGAGCCAGGCAGTAGTGGCACATGCCTTTGATTCCAACACTCAGGAGGCAAAGGCAAACAGATCTCTGTGAGTTCGAGGTCAGCCTGCTCTACAGAGCTGGTTCCAGGACAGCCAGGGTTTCACAGAGAAATCCTGTCTAGGAGAAAAAAAAAGTAATATGGAACTCAAAGACCTGCAGTGAGGTGTGACAGGAGCCGTTTCTCTGTCCCACCCATCCCACAGCAGCTTATAAAATAATCACTCAGAGGCTCAATGTTAATTGCGAACTGTTTGGCCTATGGCTCAGGTTTATTACCAGCTAGCTCTTACATCTTAAATTAACCCGTTTCTATTAATCTGTGTGTCGCCGCGTGGCCAGTGGCATTACCAGTACTTTCACATCTTGCTTCTTGGGCAGCTTGATGGAGACTCTCCGATTCCAACCTCTTCTCCCTGTATCTCTGCTTAGATTTCCTGCCTGGCTATGTCCTGCCTTGCTGTAGGCCAAAGCAGCTTCTTTATTAACCAATGGTAATAAAACATATTCACAGCATACAGAAAGATATCCCACAGTAGTGAGGGTGCAAAACTCATGGGATATTGTGAGCAAATGGGGTGCTGGGGCTGGGTAAGATGCACAGGTCAAAAGTATCAGAGTTCCTTCAATCCCAGCACTCAGGAGACAGAGGTAGGTGGATCTCTGTGATTTTAAGGCTAACCTGATCTAACTAGAAACATCAGGGGCTGCATAGTGTAACTCTGTCTCAAAAACAACAATGACAACAGACAGTATCAGAGTTTTCTACAATCAGCAGTGGAGATCCTGCTGATCCTGCCTTTCCTGGACCCAGAGTGCTCCATGGTTTCCATCCTTTACCTTTCCAAAGACCACAGTTTGCCATCCAAACACTCAGTCTTTACAGTGTAGAAGAAAAACTGAAAACTATTTATGGTCCAGCATCCACCATGGACAAGATGCCAAGACTGTATGCTTCAGGATGATCTCACCCTCAGATTTCTCCTCGTAGATGAACTTTCCTCCAGTGCCATTATGGTGTGTGAAGTCGTCACTGTGGCCTATCAGTCCTGGACTAACCCTATGCAAGGAGGAGCCCATATAAATCCATCTTTTCTCTCTGGTGCTCAGAGCATGAAGATCCCCTGATGTTTTGGAACTCTGTCTGCAAACAGCTGAAGAAGACACAGTCAAAGGGCTGGCCATCATCCTGGATGTGAAGGACAGGGTGGGGTTTGCCCATGGGGGACAGCAGGCAGCAACAGGGGACAGAGGCGTTTGCAAAGGGATGCTGGATTGTTTGGTTTGATTTGGTTTTTGTATTCTTGTAAAAGTTCTTAATTTTTTGTTCTAAGACAAAAGTAATTTACATAAAGGCAGTTTGGTCTTCTGCATTCTAATTTTTATCATTCCATGTGAGTGATTCTGGTGCAACAATTCATTCTTGGGCTTATTCTTCCCACTACCAAGACTAGATCCTTCTGAATGCTCTACTCACTGGTGTGACTTAAGAGATTGTCTAGTCTAGCTAGTTAAAGAGACCACATTATTCCTAGCTCTGTGTGAGCTCAGCTTACTGTCCTCACGAATGCCCTCAAGTGGTCCTTGCTCCAGCATCAGCGAGCCTCATCCGTCACGTCCTGGAAGCATCACATATGTACTCCACTATGCAGTACCGATGGCAGCCGGATCTTTATAGGACTTACAGAGACCGCAGCCACTCTATCAATATAAGACCATACTGCCCTGAGTTAAGCATCTTAAAAAGCCTTCTGATTTTCTCACTAAATGCTTTTGTTGTTGTTGTTGTTGTTGTTGTTGTTGTTTGACTTTTTGAGACAGGGTTTCTCTGTGTAGCTTTGGAGCCTGTCCTGGAACTTGCTCTGTAAACCAACTCTGTAAACCTCGAACTCATAGATCCGCCTGCCTCTGTCTCCCGAGTGCTGGAATTAAAGGCATGCACCACCACCGCCTGGCTTCATTAAATGCTTTTTTAAAGCTATGACAGCGGCTGGTGAGATGGCTCAGTGGGTAAAGGCACTTGTCGCCAAACCTAATGACCTGAGTTCAGTTTCTAGGACTCACATGATGGAAGGAGAGAACCAACTCCTGAAGGTTGTCCCCTGAACCCCACATATCTTAGTTTGGGTTTCTGTTGCTGTGAAGAGACACCATGACCACGGCAACTCTTATAAAGGAAAACATTTAATTGAAGTGGTGGCTTACAGTTTCAGAGGTTTAGTCCATTATCATCATGGTGGGACATGGCAGACATGGTGCTGGAGAAGGAGCTGAGAGTTCTACATTTTGATCTGCAGGCAGCAGAAGAAGAGATTGTGTCCTGGGCATAGCTTGAGCATCTATGAGACCTCAAAACCCATCTCCACAGTGACACACTTCCTCTAACAAAGCCACACCTACTCCAACAAGACCAAACCTCTAATAATGCCACTCCCTATGGGCCAAACATTCAAACACACGAGTCTATGGAGCCATACCTATTCAAACCACCACACCACACATGCACTATGGCACACATGTGTATGTGCATGTGTGAGCACACACACAAATAAATAGAAAAATGTAATTGAAAGGATGACATTTGAAAACTCTTTTACACAGAATTGTATACAACTTTGAAGCTTTTGAAATACAGATTATTTATTCCCTTCCTGTAAGCTTGTATTTATGTAGACATATAGAGGAGATCTGCTAAGTTATAACTACTTTAGAAATATCTAATTATTCTGATTTTTCAGGCTTTTAGTCAGTAGTCTTTCAATGTCTCAGACATTTCTGTAGACTCTTAAAGACTCTCACAGATGCAGGACACAGGGCACGGGGTGGGGGTGGGGGGCGGGCACCAATGAGATTGATAAGGGAATAGATTACTCCACAAAGATTGGAAGTGCCGAGCTGCATCTGATTGGGCCTGAGGAAAGAGAAAGAGGGCTCTCTTTCTGGTGGCTGGACCAGAGCCATTTACAAAGGCAGACAGCTGGGGAGAGGGATCAGCTGTAAGTGGATTCCATTGGAACAAAAGATAGTTACTTATCCTATCAGGAGGGGAAGAAAAGACAACACAATGCCAGATTTTTCCATCACAATGCACATCATCTTGGGTTAGCCTCGGGAACCTGTCCCTTCCAGTATGCTTGTCAGTATGAAGACCGTATCCCAGGAATGTGGTAGCAATCCTATGATGCGTAAGGAAGTCCAGTCTGAGACCGATGGTCCCACAGGATGCTGTGCTAGAGAAGGCTAGCTTCTCGTTTACCTTTCTTTCAAAGTCTCTTTGCTCACTTTGCTTCTCAGCTTTGAATTCCCAGAAGTCCTCGGTGCCACCTGCTGTCATGCTGTCCTTCAAAGGAAGTCGGGCTCGGAAGCCAAGGTTGTCTGTGATTAGCAAAGGACCACTGGAGGTCCCATCTCCAACAGAGGCAGACTGGCCTAAGGATGATGAGAAGGGTTTTGCCTTCCGGGACTTGGGTCAAGACCTGGACGCCCTGCCTCAGCCTTACCGAATGATCAACAAGCTGGTGAACCATCTGTTTGACTGTGCCTGGGAAGTTATTGAAGAGAAAGAAGCTTTACGGGAAATCGAGAAAAACCGGATCGTGCCCACCATCTACCCTCCAGTTGCAGAAATCCAGGTGTGAACAAGAGTGCCTGCTTTTCGTGTGAATGTTAATGAAAATGCCTGGTTCAGGGGAGGAAGGAATTCCTACTGAGCTCTCCATCAAAAACGTAGGTGCATTTTTGATAGTAGGCATGCTGCTGTTGGCAGTTGCCTGTGGGAAATGGGGGTTTATGGTTAGTTGACGATTACACAGAGGCCCTTTCTGTTGTGATATTGACTCTGAAAAGCTTCATTAATGTATTAGGCCCCCCTCTGTGCTTGGCAGTTGAGAACTGTCAGTGACTCAACTGCTGTTCTTCCCACAGGACACTAGATTTAATAACACTCAGGACCTGCAGTCAAGCTTATGTTCAGACTATACATCTAGTCTCAACTTCTGTTTTCTCTGGCTACTTTCCCCCAAAGTGAAATGCTTACGGCAAGCATTTTCAACAGGCCCCCAAGTTTGGCAATAACGTCTAGAAAGAGCCCTCTTTGAAAAGCTCGCTCAGATTGCTTGATGGCGTTGACAGCTGAAAAGAATCAGTTTTGTCCTTTTGTGTCTGTGTCTCCAGCTCAACAAGATGCCTGGTGGCATGGCTGTCTCCCAGGAGTATCTGTTTATTGGAGGAGTCAAAGGATTCTCGATCTATAATCTGCACAGTTCCAAAAGAATGTATGTCTGGGAGAAGTTTAAGGTTGATGTTTCTTCCATCTGGGCCACAGATTTGGGGAATGAAGTCCTTATTATTCCCGTGGATGAACTAGGTATTTGTTTTTCTTCATTTTTAGATTTATTTATAAGTACCTGTACACTGGCATTCAGTTTAATCTCTTTCCCAAGTATGGGTGGAGTCAGGCATGGCGGGTTCTCTCTGCTCATGGAGCTGTAACTGCCATCTATCTACGGAAGGTGTTGCCAGGCCCAGTCCAACCTTTCTCATGTGGTAGCCCATTTGGTTCTTCGCCTGCCCAAGGGAAGTACAGTTTGTCACCGTCCTGTTGGAAGAGACATCTTGAGGCGTAGAGGTTAAATAATTGAGGTAAATAGAAGTAAGTGGCACACGGGCATTTCAAAGCAGGGTAGCCCCGGTGTTCATACTCTCCCAGCACAGAGCCCTGCTACCCAGCTGCCCCTGCCTCACCGACGCAAGTACACTGGAGCACCCACAGGCGTGCTGAAAAAGTCAAACCGGAGGGGCGTGAGGGACACAGAGAGAGAGAAAGCAGGGTGGGGTGTGTGTGCGTGGGGTGGGTGTGGGCTGTGCAGGAAGGACTGCTGTTTTCATTTAAGAGAGAAATTTCAAAGGTCTGAGCCAGGACAGGGGCTGATAAAAGAAAAAGAGAATTGTACTGTGATGGTCCAAGATGTAAATTTAGCCAAAGTGAGACGGAAGATACAGGGAATTTTTGGTTCTGTTTTTTCCCCTTTCCTCTAAGTATAAAATGAGTTCCAAACAAGAAACTTAAAAATGAAACAAGAGGCCGGGCGGTGGTGGCACACACCTTTAATCCCAGCACTTGGGAGGCAGAGGCAGGCGGATCTCTGTGAGTTCGAGGCCAGCCTGGGCTACAGAGTGAGATCCAGGAAAGGCAATAAAGCTACACAGAGAAACCCTGTCTCAGGGGGAAAAAAAATTGAAACGAGAGGACTGGCAGGATTGCCTAGCGGGGTTGAAAGGCTCGCTCGCTTGCTATCATGCTTTGGTTCGGTCCTCAGGACTCACATGGTGGAAGGAGGGAACTGACTCCTGCAGGTTGTCCTCTGATAGCCACATGCCTGGATGGCACAAGTGCCCCCCAATAATAAATCAATTGTAATAAAACTTTCTTTAGCTGGAAAGGGGAAAACAATAGACACAATGGCGAGTCGCAGCTCACACATGCCACCCTGCCCTTGCAAGGCAGAAGCAAGAAGATCAGGGATTCAAGGTTTTCCTCAGCTACATAGGTTTTCGAGGCCATCCTGACTTATATGAGAGCCTGTCTCAGTTACCCTGTCTACCAAAAGGACTTAATGATAAAGCCTGTTTATGGTGAGGGAGGTGTGCTGGGCTGCACAGGCAGTGATGCGGTCTTTGTGATGGATGCCGGGGTGGATGACAGTGCCATTCCTCGATGACCATGATAGGAGAATAAAGAATATCTATGTAGGACACGGGGACTTTGGGCTAAAGAAAAAGCCATATTCATTATGATCCATCCTACAGGTGGTTCCGTGTCTGTGTTACCTTCTTTTGATGAATTTGAAGGTAGACTGCCTTGCTGTCCCTTGTACAGTGTCATGGAATACTGTCCCATGAATCTTTATTAGGATGGATTAGAATTTCACCCACCGTGGGCCAAACACCTTTATGTGATCTGTCTATATCATGAGTGCAAAGGCAGGTTATAAGGAACTGGGAGGCCCTAAAGAAAGGTAAGAAGTCATGGCAGGTGACCATTGCATCCTGAAGTCAGCAGAATTAGTTGGACGAGGAGCCTGGGGGTTAAGGCACATGGAAAGGCGAGGGAGAATCCTTTCTCTCAAAGGAGCTTATGAATCCAACACATTCACAGCAAACAGTTGGGTGCCCGTGTGAAGACGTGTGTGATGATGGCCAGAGTAGAGGCTGGGATTTCAGGACGGACTGCTGTGGCTGGTTTGCTTACAGCAGACTTCCAGGAAATGTGGGTAACACTAGCTAAGTACGAGGGACCGGGAGGGAGAGCAAACTGAGTATTTCAAAGTCAGGTGGAGGAAGGCTGGGGGACCAAGAGCAGCAGAGGCCACGTGGGGCAGCAAAGCAGGGGTGGGAGGGTGAGTCTAGAGTCACCATCCCCTCCTGGTGTCCCTTGTACAGTGTCATGGAATACTATCCCATGAATACGTCCTGACCCTTCCCGGCTCCCTGGTCTCACAGTCTGTTATTTTTCTGTTTCAGGTATTGTTCGATTGTTTTACTTGTATAAAGACAGTCTTTTTCTCATCAAAGCCATCAATGAAACGGTGAGTTCCTCTTCTTACACCTTTACCTGGGGAACACCAAGTAGGGAACGCAAAGCACATTCCCGATAAAAGACTTGTACCCAGGATGTGTGGTGCGGCAGCAATCAAAAGCACACTAAAAGCAAGCGGGGCTGAGATGGCTTAGCAGTAAAGGTGCTTGCTGCAAGCCGGGCGTTGGTGGCGCACGCCTTTAATCCCAGCACTTGGGAGGCAGAGCCAGGCGGATCTCTGTGAGTTCCAGGCCAGCCTGGGCTACCAAGTGAGCTCCAGGAAAGGCGCAAAGCTACACAGAGAAACCCTGTCTCGAAAAACCAAAAAAAAAAAAAAAAAAAAAAAAAGGTGCTTGTTGCAAAGCCTGGTACCCCGTGACCTACATTCATTTCCTAGGGCCTACATGGTGGAAGGAGGGAACAGACTCCCAAAAGTTGACTTCTGACCTCAGTTCTTACACTGCAACACACACACACACACACACACACACACACAATTATAAAATTGCTTTTTTCCAGCATCGACGTTTTTATTCATGTGAATTGTTTAAAATGGGCATTGAGTTGTCAAGTGAGGGTGGGAGAGGAAGGCAGGGCAGGGCAAGGGAAAGAAATTCTCCTCTTTTCGTAATAAAGCTCCGGTTCATCCCATCATGGATTTTGTAATCTCCAAAGACATATGGTCCTTAAAGATTGTGTCCCACTTTTAAAGATCGATCTTGCTCCAGTGGATGACAGTTTGGGCTGCTGCCGGTTTCTTCCAGGCCCAGAAGCTGTCACTGTTGTACATGACCTGTACTTCCTTTCCCAGGCGTCGTTGGAAACCACCTCCATCACTGCAGCTAGAAAATCTTCTCAAACCTACGGGTGACACAGCCTCTAGTAATGTCTAAATTATTTTTATAATAACTGTCTGTCCTAGTTTTTAAAAAATGGCTTCCTTCTACCTGGCTTTCTGGTCCAGGGGGTAAGATGGGCGCTGCCACAGAGCAGTGACTGACCCAGAACTGCTCGAGGACAAAGAAACAAAGAAGGGAGCAGAGTCTTTGGAGGGACAGGGAAATGAATCCCGTGCCAAGAAAGACTCCATGGAAGCTCTAACTGTCCTACAACCGCCGTAGATTCTTGCCTGGAAAACACCAGTTGCTGTGGCAACTGAGCAGTCAGCTGATGCTCGCAAGGCTCTGTGAGGCTCTTGGAGATTCACAGCAGTTAATGAGACTGGATGAAAATGTCTGTCTAGGGACATATGTGATCAGGCAAGTACCACCTCTGACTAAGAGATGCCATGGTATGTCAACAGCTTCCAGAGAGCCTTAGAACTGGGTCATAAAAATGCCCAAGGCACAGCAGGAGTTGAAGAATGCAAATGCAGGGGCTGGAGAGACAGATGGCTTAGCCAGGAAGAGTGCCTCCTGCTCTTCCCAGTATCCACATCAGGCAGCTCATAGCTGCCTGTAACTCCAGCCCCAAGGTATGTGACACCGTCTAGCCTCCTTGGGCACCCACAGTACACACGACATATACTCTTAAAGACACACACATTAACATCTATACATATATATGTCTATACACACATATACATATAGTCATGGAATGGAAAATAGCAGAAGTTGATTGTGTATGTGTGCGTGTACGTGTGTGTGTGTGTGTGTGTGTGTGTGTGTGAGAGAGAGAGAGAGAGAGAGAGAGAGAGAGAGAGAGAGAGAGAGAGAGAGA
>CABHPR010112734.1:21459-37953 GCA_902168415.1 Peromyscus melanophrys | reverse complement strand
CTGTGGTGTTACAGTGCAGGATAGTGATGTCCCAATGCATCACTGTGATGTTACAGTGCACTACAGTGATGTCCCAGTGCATCACTGTGATGTTACTGTGCAGGATAGTGATGTCCCAATGCATCACTGTGATGGTTCAGAGAAGCTTTTCATTGTGCCTTACAATGACGGCACAATCACAAATTTTCCAATGTAACATTGTCACAGCGTGTTGTTAATCAGTGTGACATCATTTACTGCCAATGTGATTCCACAGTGGAGTTATGACATCACAATGCAGCATTGCTGCAACAAAATCGAACATTGTAATGACACAATGTGAATTATGACGTCTAAAGGCAAAACTGTGGTGGCACAGTAGGCCGTTGTGATGACACAGAGCAGTATTGTCACAGAATGAAGCATTCTGATGTCTCAGCGAGCCATTCTGATGACACAGCAGCACATTATCTTGTCATAGTCCAGCATCGTGGTGTCACACACAATGTCTGCCAGCGCAGTGGAGCCTCGTGACAGCACACACAGCATTAAGATTGTAGAGTGGAGAGCTGTGATGTCACAGGGCAGCACTGTGATGTCACCATGAAGCATTGTGTTGGCACAAGTCGGCATTTTGAGGTAATGGTGCTGCACTATGATGCCACGGTTGAGCGTTTTTTATGTCACAGTGGAGCCGTGTGCTGGCACAGTGGAGCTATGCTATAGCACGATGGAGCCTCGTGCTGGCACAGGGGAGCCTTGTGCTGGCCACATGGGGACTGACTATGCCACTTTTTTTTGTATGTTTGAAAATCTCTGTAGTACATTGATAGACACTGAGATATATAATTAAAATTGTTTGCTCTTTAAACAAATTAGGGAGCTCACCAATATTACTAGTCTAGCCACCTTATTTTGTTAGTAGTTCTCAAGCTTCTTCAAGGTAGCATACCCATCCCCCAGCCTCAGTTGGCCCCAAATCGGAGGAGCTTTATTCCAGGGTTACATCCAGCTCCTGCTGTCATCCAGCTAGAGGCTTTGTCCGACAGGCACCAGTTTTCAGTGTCACATAGAACTTACTTTGACTCAGCTGAATAATCGACTTTAGGGTTTGCAAATCACATCTGATGGCGTTCCGTGACCCATGAGGAACTACGTCTGAAGCAAGTTCCATTTCTTCACATGCTGTCTTGTCCAATTCCTGTACAAAGATGGGAAATTCGAAGTGATGTGAGGCATCTTGCCATCGCAAGCTTCTGGGAGACCCCTGTCCTAGTGTGACTTACAGCAACCCCTGCCACATGCTCCTCCTCTTTAGCTCCCAGCACCCACTCTGTCGGCATCTCTTCTTTTTAGGTTGGCATCTCTTCTTTTCAGGACGACACCAGCAAGCAAAGCACCTGTGTGAAGATGGAACTCTCTCAGAGCGGGGACTACGCAGCGTTCCTCTTCCAAGGCAAGCTCACCCAAAAGCTGTGAGGGAGGTTCTGATTTGTGTCTCTTCCAGACTGGCACTGTCGGCATTTTATTTAGGAATAACTTTAGATTCAGATACATGTGGTGATACACACCTATAATCTTGGGAGGCTCAGGTAGAAGGATCATGAGTGTGAGGCTACATAGTGAGACCCTGTCTCAAAAACCAAAAACAAACAAAAGAAATAACTTTCAATGTAAAAAACAGCAAGGGCTGGAGAAATGGCTCAACAGTTAAGAACACTGGCTGCTCTTCCAGAGGGCCAGGGTTTGATTCCCAGCAGCCCCAGGACAGTGTACAAGCGTTTGTAACTCCAGTTCTAGGAGATCTGACACCCTCTCCAGGGCACTGCACACAGGTGGTATGCAGACATACATGGAGAGGAAACATTCATGCACAGAAAATAAATAAAAACCAGGAGAGTAGCAAAGCCGTTCCTCTGTGTTCTTGACTAGTGCCTACCTTTACCCTATGGTGCGGGTGTAGAAACAGGGCCAGCAACAGTGAACTGCTGACCAGACTTCCATCACTTCATCTGTTTTTCTCTTGCGATTTTTTCCTCCTTGCTTTAGGCAAGGATACACTTTTGCATTGAGTCACATGTCCCCCCAGTGCGCCCCTGGGACAGCTTCTTGGTCATTGTATGGTTTTCGTTTTCTTGACATTTTTCAGGAGAATCAACCAGATAGCTGGTGGGGTGCCCTTCACTTCCGTGTGCCTGCCTTTTGTCTCGTGACTCGGCCTGAGTCAGGCTGAGGATTTTGGGGGAGCTAGTACAGGTCCAGGCCCTGTCTCGGGAGCTGTATGGTCCCGGGTTGACTCTCTTGACTGGTGTTAGCCAGATCACAGCTTCCTCCAGGCTGCTTCCAAAATCCTGTGCTCCAGCAATCCTCCTGCCTCAACCTCCAAAGTAGTCGTCACTTCAGGTCTACACTACCATGCCTAGCTTACTTCTTTCTTTTTTATCCTCTGTAAGGAGCAAGTTATTAAGTCCAGATAGCACTCAGAGGAAGGTGATTCAGATGTCTCCCAGAGGCAGGAGAATCAAAGATTGTTTGGACATATGTTAAAACCACTACTGTGATTATTAAACATTTGGGGGAGCTACTCTGAGGAGATAAACATTTTTTGTATTGTTTCTTTCTTTCTTTTTAAAATTCTTCTGTCATATGTTACACCCTGGCCAGTTCCCTTCTTCACCATCTCCCCTCTCCCCCAGATCCTCTCCTCTTCCATTTCCCTTCAGAAAGGGACAGGCCTCCCAGGGATATCAACCAAACAAGTATATCAAGTTGCAGGAAGACTAGGCACCTCCATAGAGAATAGGTTCCAAAAAGCCAGCTCATGTGCCAGGAACAGATCCTGGTCCAACTGCTAGGGTCCCCACAAACAGATCAAGCTACTCAACTGTCACCCACATGCAGAGAGCCTAGGTCGGTCCATGCAGACTCCCTAGCTGTTGGTCTCAGAGTCAGTGAGCTCAGCCTTGATGCAGGGAGGAGGAGCTTAGTCCTGCCTCAACTTGATATGCCATGAGCTGTTGATTCCCATGGGAGGCCTGCCCCTTTCTGAGGAGTGAATGGTGGGGGGGTAGACGGGAGGTGGGGGGAGGGAACAGGAGGAGAGGAGGGAGGGGAAACTGTGGTTGGTATGTAAAATTAATTTACAAATTAATTAATTTAATTATTCAAAAATTAATTAAAATTTTTTTTTAAAAGATTGGGCACCTCTGCTCATATTAAGGCTGGATGAGGCAGCCCAGTAGGAGGAAAAGCGTCCCAGAGGCAGGCAAAAAAGTCAGACAGCCCTGGTTCCCACAAGAGCACTAACAACCATAACATGTATGCAGAGGGTGCTAAGATTGGTGGGTAAAACTTTTTTAGTTTATTTTTGTTTTCAAAGACAGAGTTTCTCTGTGTAGCCTTGGCTATCCTGGAATTCTCTCTGTAGACCAGGCTGGCCTCAAACTCAGAGATCTGGCAGGTAAAACCTGAAGAGAATGAAGATACGGTTTTACCTGCCAATCTTAGCCCCATTATCCCGTCTTGCCAGGGGCAGTTAGGCCTGTGTCAACAGAACATATTTTATTCAAATTTTTGGTAGTTTGATTTGCAGCTTTTAAATATTTGAACATATATTATGTGAGTCTGGATATAAACTTTTTCCCCCCAAAGGGCCCTCAAATGCTAAAGCCTTGAGGAAGATAGAGATTTTATAGTGCTTTTTGTATCAAAGGACATGTTAATGGCTGGGACAGCTCAGCAGTTAAAAGCACTGAGTACTCTTCTGGAGGATGCAGGTTGACCCCAGTATTGATATGGCAGCTAATAACCGTGTGTGACTCTGGCTCCGAGGGATCTGACACCCCTTTCAGCCTCTGCAGGTACCAGACACATACATGATGTACAGACACACATGCAGGCAAAACACTCATGTATTTGTTTTCTTGGGCTGTTATAACAAAGTACCACAAAGTGGGTAGCTTAGAATGATAGGCATTTATTCCCTCATAGTTCTGGAAACCAGAAGTGTGAAATTAAAGTGTCCAGACGATTATATTATATGGAACATTGAGGCAGGATCCCAGTCCATGGGAGAGCAACCTTTCCCAACTGCGTCAGTATTCAACCAGGAGCCCAGCCTGTTCTTGTGATGGAAGAAGATCCAACCGCCTCCCATAGATCATCTCAAATGTTGGTCGGAAGAATTCTTTGGGGTCTGTCCCCATTCCAACTCTCCCTTTGCTCCAAGACTCTCTTACTATGCTTCCATGTACCACCTTCCTTCCCTAGGTGGCAATGTCAACTCTAGGGCAGAATGTCAGTAGAACTGACTATGGGCACCGTAGAAAACGGGGCTTGGCAAAGAAGACAGTTTGATTAAAAATGCAGTTGCGTCAGTGTTGTGGGAGAAGCCCCGACTCCGTTAGACAGCAGTGGCATAAGGGGTCAACTCTCCACGCAAACGTTGCTTGGTGAGTGAGGGCTTGCCATAACCTCTGCCTCAGTTTATGCAATCCCCTCTTCCGTGGCTGCCTACTGCATAGGTTCTGGTCTCCGGGCCAGCACTTCTGAGAAAACAGACACTCTTGAGCTGAAACTTGTCGCCTTCTAGCAGTTACTGAATGCTTGCTTATGTGGTTTCCCATGCAGGAGCTGGGGATGTTTGGCTGGAAGTGTACAAACTGCCCAAGGAGACTTGGCTTAAGGAAGTGGAGCACCCACCGTCTGCTATAAATCCAAAGAAGAAAACCAAGCAGCTGCAGCTGGTAGGAAACATCTCTTTCAATCACTGTTTTTCTCTCCGCCCCTAGCCCAAGTCTAGCCTAAATTCTCCATGGAACTAGCAAGGCCACTGAAGGTTTGACGGATGACAATAGGAACAGTGAACTGTCTCCAAACTTGATTTACTTTAGATAAAGTATTTGTAAGTAGAGGAGCCCAAGGGTCAGGGTCTCTCCTGACTTGGACTTACTAACCCTGACACTACACACAGGCATTTGTTTTGTGTGTGTGTGTGTGGTGGGGGTGTGGGGCTTTGTTCTGATTCCTGCCCCACAGATAACTTTCCCTCTCCTGGTCTGAGTCGATCCTTGAAGGTTTCAAGTTCTGTTAAGTCTCCCAGAGTGTAGTAATGGTGGTTTTTGTTTGTTCGGTTGGTTGGTTTGGTTTTTCCAGACAAGGTTTCTCTGTATAGCCCTGGCTGTCCTGGAATCCACTCTGTATACCAGAGATCCTCCTGCTTCTGCCTCCCAAATGCTGGGACTAGAGGTGTGCACCACCGCCTGGCTTTTGTTGTTGTTGTTTTCAAGACAGGTTTTTAGCCTCAAGGTTTTGGCCTTGAACTCAGAGATCTGCCTGGCTCTGCCTCCCAAGTGTTGGGATTAAAGGCATGCGCCACCACCACGGGCTTCAGACGTTGATTTTTGTAATGGTGTCTTAACTGATCCATTCACCCCACACTCACAGTCGTTAAGTACTTCATCTTTCTCCAACTACAGTTGAAGGTCCTGAAGAACCAGGACTGTCTTAAAACCCTGCAGGCTAGAGGACTGCCCAGATGTTGGGCCTCCGTGTGTACTCCATGAATTCACTTCTTTTTGTTGTTGCTGTTTGTTGTTTTGTTTTGTTTTTCGAGACAGGGTTCCTCTGTGTAACAGTTCTGGAACTCACTTTGTAGACCAGACTGGCCTGGAACTCACTGAGATCCACCTGCCTCTGCCTCCCGAGTGCTAGGATCAAAAGGTGTGCGCCTTTTGAAATGGGTCCAGGGGAGAAAGAACGTCATTGTAGACAGCAGGGAGTCAGGAACATACATTGTACCTACTGTGAATTCATTTCCATTGCTGTTTTCCTTCCTCAGAGTACTCCTGACCCTGTGGTTCCAGAAACTGTAGAACCGGTAAGAAACTTTAAAGACCATCTTTAGAGAGACTTAAGTTACACTTGAAAGGGTCAGCTTGTGAGTGAAAAGTACATCAACTATCAAGTATACTGACTGGCCCAATGTCGTGCTGGGGCCTGCTCCCAACTTCTCGGGATCTTAATCTTACAATCACTGAAGATAGCCTCAAACCGTGTGACCTGAGGCTAAGGGAACTTAACTCCAGCCCCACCACTTAAAAAGCCCCTTCCAAGGCCATGGCAGCGACCCTCATGATGTAGCTACATCATCTTTGATTTTTATAAAATTTGCAAATATGTTGTTGATCGACATCACTTGAGACCTATTTCCCTCTGCTGTAGTCTCCCTCATGTTGAGCGGTGTTAGAATGATTGTGGGCATTTTGGGTTCATAACTTCATGGGTATTTGTTTTTGAGGCAGGGGGTCCATATAGCCCACACTGGCCTGGAACTAACAGTTTTTCACTGCCTTCCAGTGCTGAGATTCCAGACACACGCTGCCATGCCCTGATTTTGTTCTTTCCCTTAAAGAGGACCCCATAAAACATGGATTTGCCCCTGCCACTGTAACAGTGGGGTATACCAAGACCAGTGAACTGTGGAGTTCCTTTTCATCTTGGAATGCTCTGGGAGATGGTGCGGACTTCCTGTTCTGGGGTACATGGAGCACACCCTTTCTTAAGTTTTAGCAGAGGACCCACAACCATCTGAAATGGGGTCTCTTGTTGGAGCGGTTCCTTCTACTCTGTAAGTTATACTTTGTCTCAAGCTACATAAAGAACACATGGCATCATCACTCTGGAAAAAGTTAGCTCACTCAGCCGACAGCGCAAGGCATATGCTCATCCAGCACTTGAGAGGCCCACCTAGGAGGATCAAGTGTTCAGGGTCATCCTTGACTATGGAGCAAGTATGAAGCCAGCCTGCGGTATAAGAAATTCTGTCTCGTGCTGGGTGGTGGTGGTGGTGGTGGTGGTGGTGGTGGTGGTGGTGGTGGTGGTGGTGAACGCTTTTAATCCCAGCACTCAGGAGGCTGAGCCAGGCGGATCTCTGTGAATTCCAGGCCAGCCTGGTCTACAGAGTGAGATCCAGGACAGGAACCAAAACTACACAGAGAAACCCTGTCTCGAAAAACCAAAAAAAAAAAAAGAAGAAGAAACATTTTTCAAGGCGTAAACAATGGTTGAGTCTCCTCCAGATAGAAGTGTTTAGGGCTGGGGAATCAAAAAAAAAAAAAAAAAGACAAGAAGCCAGGCATGGTGGTGCACAACTCTAATCTCAACACTTAAGAAGCCAAGGCAGGCAGATCTCTGCAAGTTCAAGGTCAACCTAGTCTACATGGTTAGTTCCAGGGCAGGACCACTACACTGGTTCATATTTAACTTATTGATTTTTGTTTGTTGCTTAGAATGAAGGTACAGAATTTAAAGAGATACTCTCAGAAAGGAAAAGGGTGGCTGGAGAGATGGAGAGATGGAGAGATGGCTCAGTGATTAAGAGCACTTGTTGCTCTTACAGAGAGTCTGGGTTTGGTTCTCAGAACCTACATCAGGAGACTCACAGCTGTCTGTAACTTCAGCTCCTGGGAATTTGATGTCTTCTTTTGGCCTCTTCAGGCACCTACACTTACATGCATGCCCCTCCACTCAAACACATGATTTCAAAAATTAATCTGCTAAAAGGGAGAGACTCTTGGGGTCATGCGCAGGTGCAGAGTTAACACATCCGAACGAGTGCCTCTGTGAGTCCCCCACACTGTCCCATGCTGTGAGCCCCTTGTTTTCTCCCTCCCACCCTGGCACTGTGGGCCTCTTTCCCGAACTTATTACCTCTCCTCATGGCTTGCTGTTTAGTGACTTTGTATCTCCTAGACAGATACCCACAGCTATAAATTCTGAAAATCTTTTCTTTTTCCTGCTTTTGCTCTATTATATTTTCCAGGGTCTCTAATAAAAATGTTGAAGACTAGCAGTAAATAGCCTTTATCAAATTGAACATGTGTCCCTCTGGCCTCAGCTTGCTAGGAGTTTTGTTTTATTTAAATCAAGAATGGAATTGACTTTTATCCAAGTTTTTCTCCTCATTAAAAGAAATGAACTCTGTGTATATTTAAGGTACATAACATGATGCTGTGGGATACATATAGATTTTTAAAAGAGGTTTCCATAGTGAAGCAAATGAACATACCCATCTATGCACACCTATCTGTTTATTGCTGCTTTATGAGAAGAGCAGCTAAACTCTTTCAGCATGATCTCATATACAGCACTGTTTCGTTACTGTTGCCTTGAGTACATTAGTCTTTAGGGTGCTCATCCTGCCCACCTGCTTCATAACCTCCCATCTCACTACCCTTCCCCACCCCCGTGCCATGGCAACAACTGTTTAGTTTTCTATCTCTGTATGTTCCATACTTTGTTGAGGTTCTACACTGAGATTGTAGTTGGTGTCCCAGGAGTCCACCACAACTGAAGACTCGGTCCCTAGGCCGGTAGAATTGGGAAATGCTGTCCAACCTTTAGGAGAGGGAGCCTAGCAGTCGTTCTTGTGTTCTCTCTTGGATCCTCAGAAGAGGGAGCAAGCCTGGCTCTTCTTCTCTCTCTAATGCAGGCTATTATTTGGCTTGCGTCTGCACCCGCTCCCGTCATTCCTGTGCATGCCATGAGATGACGGAACTGAGAGATGGCTGCTTGTATTAGTTTGTTCTTTGCTGCCAAGATAAATACCAAAAGCAACTTGGGGAGGAAAGTGTTGACTCCGTCTTATGCTTCCGTGTCACAGTCCACCATGAGGGGAAGCCAGGACACAAGCTCAAGTCAGGGACCTGGGGCAAAGGCCGTGGAGGAAAGCTGCTTAGTGGCTTACTCCCCCCCTGGCTTGCTGCCTTTTTATGCAACCCAGAACCACCTACCCAGGGGTGGCACCACGCACAGTGGCCTGGACCCTCTCACATCAGTCATTAGTGAAGAAAATGCTCCACACGCTTGCATCCAGACCAGTCAGATGGAGGTATGTTCTCAGCTGAAGATCTCTCCTTCCCGGATGACTCCTAGCTTGTGTCAAATCGACAAAACAAAACCAAATAAATAAAAACACCTAACCGGCACAGGCCGGCTACATAGCTTGTGCTGTGCTGTTGGGTAGTGTTCTGTTTGGGTGATCTTCTCCACAGACAAACACAGACTCACACACATACACACGTGCACACACACGATAATCCTAGGTTCACAGGTATTTTCAAGTTTAGATATGAGATGGGAGTCTGGCCTATTGTCTTTGTGTGTGAATTTGTCTGGGTAGTTTTCTGTTCTGCTTCTGGCGTCAGGATATGCTAGCCTTCCTTGTAAGGTAAGGTGTCTGTCCCCCTCTTAGGGGAGAGTCTCAGGTCTTAGCGACAAAAATTTTTATTATGTTTTCAACTTCTATGCTGTTCAGTCCATTATTTTTTAATGTTTTGAGTCAGTTTCAGTGATAATTCATTTCATTTAGGCATTCTATTTTATAAAGATATGTGTGTGAGGAGGAGGGGGGTCTGTGGGCGGTATGTGGAGTGAGCAGAAAATTTCTTGATAAAGAAAAATGAAAAAAAAGATATGTGTGTGAGGAGGAGGGGGATCTGTGAGTGGTATGTGGAGTGAGCAGAAAATTTCTTGATAAAGAAAAATGAAAAAAAAAGATATGTGTGTGAAGCTGAGTGTAGTCCATGCCCTTAATCCCAGCACTCAGGAGGCAGAGGCAGGTGGATCTCTATGAGTTTGAGGCCAGCGTGGTCTACAAGAGTGAGTTTCAGGACAGCCAGGGCTACACAGAGAAACCCTGTCTCAAAACACATCCCCCCCCCCACAACACACAAGATATGTGTGTGAATGTTTCCTTTGTGATTTTTTCTTTTGTCTATTTCTCTTTCTTGATCATAACATTACTTATTTATTTGTGTTTTTTTTTTTTTTTTTCCAGAGCTTGGGATCAACTCAAAGCCCTAATGCAATCCAGGTAAATACCTATCACCGAGCCCGCTCCCCAGCCCCTGGGCTACTCTATTTTTAAGATCATCTCTTCACAGATCTAGCTTGCTTGTTTCAGTTTGCTAATATTTTATTGAATTTTTTGCGATGTGACACCTTTCAAGTCTATTGAGATTTGTTTTATGCCAAAAATATGGTTTACATTGTTAAATACATTTGAAAAGATGGTAAATTCTGCTTGTTTTGGCCCAATTATTCAAGTCCTCTGCATCCTTCATTGTGTTTCTTCCTATATCCGTTCTGCATTTTATTCACATTTCAGTGTGCTTGATCCTACCATCCTTTGGAAGAGGAGTCCTGGAGACTGTATTTGTTCTCTCACTTCTGTGAGGTTTTTGTTTGTGTATTGTGAAACCCTGTCATTAGATGCATAACAGTTTGGGAAGCTATGTTTTCCGATAAACTGACATTTAAACATTACTTGTGTACTCTTTGGTCCTGGTTACTACCTGGTCTTTGTTCTGATTGACTCTAAGTCAGACATTAGTATTAGCCACCCCAGCTTTCTTTCAATTATTTTGAGTTGATATATACCACCAGTTTCAATACTTTTATTTTTAACATGTTTATTTATGTTTAAACTGAGAATTAAAGTAGGGTTTCTCTCTCTCTCTCTCTCTCTCTCTCTCTCTCTCTCTCTCTCTCTCTCTCTCTCTCTCTCTCTCTCTCTCTCTATTTGATACACCATCTCTCTGTGTAGCTAAAGCTGATTTTATACTTGCCCTTTAGCCCAGGATGGCCTCAAACTCACAATCCTGCTGCCTCAGCCTTCCAAGTGCTGGCTTAAATGAAGTTTCTTTTTGACATCATATGGTTGAAATTTGTCTCTTTATTAGATGTATCTTTCTTATTTTGTGCTGGTGCATTATGCATAGTCAGTAAAAATTGATAACACAGGGATGTAAGAATGAATGAAATCCACCTAGCAATTAGAACTGATGTATCTGCCTTTTAAGTGTAGTATTGAGGCCATTTACATTTAATGTTGTTAGTGGCAAATTTGATTTTAAATCTACCATCTTTCTATTCCATTTCACTTGTCTTCTTCATTCTTCTTCTTTTTCTTGACATCCTTAAGAATTGTTATTTTTAATGATTCCATATAATCTCCTTTGTTAGCTTATTGGCTGTGCCTTTCCCTTATTTTAGGACTTAAACATTTGTTTTAAAAGTGACCTTAAGTTTAGTCCTCCAGTTTTCGTAATGAAGATTAAACCCCCGAAGCCCATAGCAGGTAAGTAAGAGGTAGCACTTGTTTCTTTGGCTGTTGATTTCCCCATTATATCTCTCACTAGCCCTGCTCCACATTCCTGTTTTCCTACTGATTAGCAGTAATGTCGAATTAATTGCATAATTTTAACTCTGTGGCTCTAGGACTAATAACCAAAAGGAAACACAAATATTACAAGAATTCAGTTAGTAGAATTAGGAGATCAAAGAGAGACATCATTTATGATTGCGAGGCAGAATTAATTAATTCCCATATTTCTGTGTAAGTCATTATCACTCTTTTGCTTAGTGTCTGAAACCAAGCATGGAGATCATTCTAGAAGCTGAAGGTCTACCAAGGGAGAGTGGAAGGAAACCACAGTATAGTATTTTAAGTACAGCAATTGGAAACATGTAGGATCATGAAAACAGAAAGGAATGTCTAGCTCTGCCTAGGGATAAACAATATTGGAGCAAGGTTTAGAAGGCCAAGAGTTGGTCCGAAAGAGGAGAGCAGTTAGCTGTTATAAGCAGAGAATATAGAGTATCTTGGCACTCACGTGGTCTCAAAGACATACTAATAAAAATGTTTACCCACACCCGTTGGCTACATAGCATTATTTACAAGGGCAGCAGACTGGTTAGATAATATCTACTATATTTTTTTATTTTTATTATTGAGAAATTCTCTATTCATTTTACATACCAACCACAGATTCCCCTCTCCTCCCTCCTCTCACCCCCAGACTTTCCCCCCCACCCCCCCCCCCCCATTCCCACCTCCTCCAAGACAAGGTCTCCCATGGGGAGTCAGCAGAGCCTGGTACATTCAGTTGAGGCAGGCCCAAGCCCCTCCTCCCTGCACCAAGTCTGCACAAGGTGTCCCACCATAGGCACTGGGTTCCAAAAAGCCCGCCCATGCACCAGGGACAGATCCCGATCCCACTGCCTGGGGGCCTCCTAAACAGTTCAAGCTAAACAACTGTCTTGCCTATCCAGAGGTCCTCATCTAGTATATTTATACAAAGGAATTCTTTGTAGCCATTAAAAATCAGAGAGAAGGGGCTGGAGAGATGGTTCAGCGGTTTAAGAGCACTGGCTGCTATTCCAAAGTACCAAAGTTCAATTCCCAGCACCCACATGGTGGCTCACAACTGTCTGTAACTCCAGTCCTGTGTCTGTAACACCCTCACACAGACATATATGCAGGCAAAACACCAATGTACATGAAATAAAAATAAATAAATTATTTTTTAAAAATCAGAGAGAAATGCAAAGGGCCAAGAATAGCCATTAACTTAAAAAAGAATCTTAGCTGACGCTGGAGATGTGGCTCAGCAGTTAAGAACATGTGTTGTTCTCACAGAGGACCTGAGTTCAGTTCCTAGCACCCACACGGTAGCTCACAACCTCTGAAACTCTAGTTCTAGTGGGACACAATACCTTCATCTAACCTCTGTGGTTAGCAGGGGCAGGTACATGATGCATAGAAATACATGCAATCAAAACATACACACAAAATAAATAAATTAAAATTTTTAATGCTTTATTTAAAAAAGGCAGAAGAGCTGGGCAGTGGTGGCGCACACCTTTAATCCCAGCACTCAGGAGGCAGAGGCAGGAGGATCTCTGTGAGTTCGAGGCCAGCCTGGTCTATAGAGTGAGATCCAGGACAGGCTCCAAAGCTGCACAGAGAAACTCTGTCTCAAAAAACCAAAAATAAATTTTTTTAAAAAGACAGAAGTGTATTAGTGGGGGCTGGCACATGCTGCACAGACGTGCAGGCAAAACACCATATACAGAAAATGAAAATTAATTTAAAATGTTTTAAAGAATATTAGTGATAGGACTCCAAGGGCTGGAGAGATGGAGCAGTGGGTAAGAGCACTTGCTGCTCTCACAGGTGACTCACATTTGATTCCCAGCACCTACATGGTGGTTACAACCATCAATAACTCCAGTTCCAGGGAATCGGTCCCCTCTTCTGACCTCTGTGGGCACCAAGAATGCATGTGGTGCACATATACATACGTGCAGGCAACACACACATAAAATAAAATAAATAAATAAATATAATTAAAAAATTTAAAGGTTTGTTGCAAAACTATACTAATTAAGAAAAGATGAGCTGGGCGGTGGTGGCACACGCCTTAATCCCAGCACTCGGGAGGCAGAGGCAGGGGGATCTCTGTGAGTTCAAGGCCAGCCTGGTCTACAAAGTGAGTTCCAGGACAGCCAGGGCTACACAGAGAAACCATGTCTCTTGTCTCAAAACAAACAAAACAAGCAAAAAAAAAAAATGAATCTGTAATCCTAGCATTTAGGGAGTCAGAGGCAGGAAGATCATGAGTTCAAGGTCATTGTCACATCTTGAGGACAACCTGAGCTACAAGAGATGCTGTCTCAAAAAACAAAAGATGAGTGAGTGAATAACAGAGACATCAATGAAATATAGAAATACAGGTAGATAGAAAAACTTATCAATCAGAAAAGCGGGCAAATGAAACAGGATAAAATACCTGAATATAAATCAATGGCCCAGGCCTATTGGAGGTCGCATTATAAGAACTGTCATTTCAGTAAATTGTGCTGGTTGTCCGTGGTGAGACAAAGCCTGAGCCCTGCCTCATACCATATGTAAAACTAATTCCAGGTGAATTGCAGAAGTCAGTATGAAAGACAAAACCAACAAACCTTCTAGAAAATGTAATTTCTAGGTAGGGAAAGACTCTTTTCAAAGAAAGACTTACTTTAAATTAACTGTATACGTGTGTGTCTATGTGTGGTTGTGTGCATTGGTGGGTGCAGGCACCCGTGGAGTCCAGAGGAGTTGAAGCCTCTGGGGCTGGAGTTACAGGCATGTGTAAGCTGCCGAGTAGGGATGTCCTCTACAAAAGCAGTGTGTGATCTTAACCTCTGAGCCATCTCTCTAGTCCTAGAAAAGACTTATCACTCACACGCATGCGCGCGCCCACACGTGTGTGTGTGTGTGTGTGTGTGTGTGCGCACGCCCACACGTGTGTGTGCACACACACACACCACACCTACCCACACATACACATACACACACCACACCACATACACCACACCACACCCACACCACACCCCCCGCCCCACACACACCACACACACACCATACAACACTTTAAAAGGAAAACACACACATACACACACACACACACACACACACCACACACATATACACACACCATGTCACACACACACACACACACACACACACACACACACACACACACCACAACACTTTAAAAGGAAAACACACACAAATACAGTAGAAGGAAAGTCTGGAAAGTTTAATTCCATGAAAATTAAAAACTTCTAAGTTGAGCTGGTGGTTCTGTGACCCAGCCCTCGTGACGCAACCTCGACTTTGAGGCCAGACTATGCTACAAAGTGAGTCCACTGACAGCCTGGGCTGCGTACATCAACAACAACAACAACAGTAACAATAACAACAGTAAAGCACAAAACCAAACAAAAAGCCCAGAGAGCATCTGTATGTCTAGGTGTATCATAAAAAGCATGGAAGAAGGGCTGGAGATGTGGCCTTGTTGGTAGAGGCCTGCCCAGCCTAGGATCCAGCATTTATACTCCTTTGTGTGACCATCCATACCTGTTTGCCTAGCTAAAGACCTGAGCGGTTTCCTGGGATGGATGGATGGATGGATGGATGGATGGATGGATGGATGGATATTGAGAGAGAGAGAGAGAGAGAGAGAGAGAGAGAGAGAGAGAGAGAGAGAGAGAGAGAGAGAGAGAGAGTTGTAAGCAAATGTATGCCGAGACACATGTATAAGCATGGCAGCAGGTCTGGGATATAGCTTAGTAGGTAGTGTGTAGCTGGAGTTTTCTCCAGTCCTGCCTGGCCCGCGGTCAGGACAAATCTCTCTCACCCACCAGTCCCACAGCCGCTTATATTATATTAACTTATATTAACTTATATTACTTACAAACTGTATGGCCGTGGCAGGCTTCTTGCTAACTGTTCTTATATCTTAAATCAACCCATTTCTATTAATCTATAAGTTGCCACGTGGCTCATGGCTTACTGGTATCTTAACATCTTCTCATGGCAGTGGCTGGCAGCATCTCTCCGCCTCAGCCTTCCACTTCCCAGAATTCTCCTCTCTCCTTGTCCCGCCTATACTTCCTGCCTGGCTACTGGCCAATCAGTATTTTATTTATTAACCAATCAGAGCAACACATTTAACATACAGAACATCCCACAGCAAAAGTGCCTGCTGCTTAAGTCTGATGATCTGAGTTCAGCTCCCCAGAACCCACATAAAAAGTGAGGTATGGTGGTGTGTCCCTTATAACCCCAGTACTGGGAGGGAATGAGGGCAGATAGATGGATCCCTGAAGCTCCTTGTCCATTCAGCCTAGCTTAATCAATGAACTTCAAATTCAGTGAGAGACCCTGTCTCAAAAAATAAAGATAGAGAATGATCAAGGAAAGACCCCTGACATCTACCTCTACATCTACATACCTACAGTAGCAAGTACATAGACAGTATACACACACACACACACACACACACACACACACACACACACACACACACGTACAGAATGGCAGTAGTGGACTGGGGTGTACTTAATGGTAGGGTGATTGCCTACTGTGCATGAGATCCTGGGTTTTATTCCTAGCTCTAGAAAGCAGAAGAGGGTGGGTTGGGGGATGCAAGGTTACTGGGAAGAATAACAGGGAAGGTGACCAACAGAAGTCCTGTAGAGAGGAGTGAGTGGAAGCCACAGAGACTGCAGAGGAAGAGGGGTCTTCAGCAATAGCAGGAAGTCATTGCCAGGTTGGGGCCTTACTTTGGTGGAGAGACAGCAGCACAGGCCTTGGCACACCATGGGCGCTTCCTTGACCTTTCTGCAGAAAGCCTGGGACGCTGGGTTGCAGGGGTAGAGAGGGAGCACAGCCGCCCTCCGCCTGGGCTCTCCGAGCCTGTGCGTTAAGGGAGAGGATGGCCAGGGCCGGATCCCTAGCTCACAGACCCGCTGCGGAACAAAAGTGAGTTTCTGGGATGAGGCTTCTGAAGGAAGCAGGGGAACCAGCCAAGGGAAATGGGATTGCATTGAGTCCTGGGATCTCTTCAATCCAGGCACCACATTTAAAAGCCCCTTGGAGATTATTTCGAAGACAGAGGACTACTGCGGGTTAGGCTCTGGGCAGAATCACTTCATCAAGGACATGCAGTGGCAACAACACAGGGAGATCTTCTATGCCTCCCACAAGAAGTACCTGGAAGGGGAGTGGGAGGAGGAGCCACTCAGGTGAGTCTGAGGGAGGAGGAACCACTCAGGTGAGTCTGAGGGAAGAGGTCCACTCAGGTGAGTCTGAGGGGGGAGGAGCCACTCAGGTGAGTCTGA
>CABHPR010112734.1:7094-21449 GCA_902168415.1 Peromyscus melanophrys | reverse complement strand
TGAGTCTGAGGGGGGAGGAGCCACTCAGGTGAGTCTGAGGGAGGAGGCTGCCGGGCCCTGCTTCCTGCATAGCCACAGAGCTGCTGCTGGCTCTGTACTCACTGGACCAAAGTAAGGATCCGCTCTAAAACCTCTTTCTGGCTTGGGAGAACTTCAGCAGATTCTTTTTTAAAATGTATTTTAATTTTACTTAATTAACTTTTAAAATTTTGTGTCTGGGTGTTTTGCCTACATGTATGTCTGTGTCCCGTGTGCATGCAGTGCCTGTGGAGATCAGAAGAGGGCCTCATCCCCTGGAACTGGAGTTATAGACAGTTGTGAGCCATCATGTGGGTGCTAAGAATCTAAGCGCTCTAGAAGAGCAGCCAGTGCTCATAACCACCGAGCAATCTGTCCAGCCCCAGCAGACTCTGGCAAAATGTTCTGTGGGACTTGTTTAAATACAACTAGAAAGAAGACTGGGAACTAGAATTTTAAAGAAGGAATAGCTGTATGGCGCAGTTGAACACTGTCTAGTATACCCAAAGCCTGGGTTCAATGCCGAGCACCCCAGACAAGGGGAAAGAAGCAGGAGCATATACCTATGGAGATGAGAAACAGTCACTTTAGATTCATGTGTGACCTCTTTTCTAGTTCTTCCTGGTTTTCAAAAAGGAGAAAGCACACTGAGAGAAGGTAACAAAAAGGGAAATAAGTTATCACCATTGTGGATATTTCCCTCCATTTCCTCTTGCTGTTTTACAGCGCTGGGATCTACAGAGCCTGTGTGTGCCAGGCAGGATCTCTGCTGCTGAGCGTCACCCAGCCTTTCCATGTCTTTCTAAATGTGATGTCATATAATCTATAGTTATCACAATGTGGTAGCAGTGACGTCAGCAGGCAAGCCTCAGTGCCCAGGTTCTGATGGTAAGAATAGCCCAGTGTCTGGAGCAGCCATGGTTTTAAGAGCTGGCTTGCCTCCCAGCTGTGTAGGACTTTGGAACATTCTTGTTCTCACATGACAAGTGAGACCTCTCATCTAGCTGGCAAGTGGACCTTGAATGTCTTTACATCAGGACACGGTTCTGAAGGCTGAGCCTTAATGGCAGTCCGTTATTGTGAACTGAGACCCTCACCTGGCTTGATGGTGCCCACTTAGCTCCTACTGCCCAGCAAGATATGTAGGGACCACGTTAATTATCCACTGTGGGAATACCGTGAGAATCTGCAAACACTCCAAATAGGGCCAGTTCATCAGTGCACTTGGAGTTTTGTGACCCCTTGGCAAGAAAGCATTTATGGAATGTCGCCCTTGTCTGGTCTTCATTTATTTTTGTTTTGTTTTGTTTTTTCCGAGACAGGGTTTCTCTGTGTAGCTTTGCGCCTTTCCTGGAACTCACTCTGTAGACCAGGCTGGCCTCGAACTCACAGAGATCCGCCTGGCTCTGCCTCCCGAGTGCTGGGATTAAAGGTGTGTGCCACCACCGCCGGCCCCCTTGTCTGGTCTTTAAAGGATCTCCTCTGAGGGTAGAAGTGGCCTTCTAGAAGTGGGGCAGGGGGCTTCCTTTGGCTGGAGCTCCAGCCTGTGCCCTGCTGGCTCATGAGTGACCCACAACTTCGTTAGCATTGTCTTCATCTGTTTCCAAGGTCTGTGTGGCCCCTCAGCCGCGGCATGGGGCTGTCACGGGGCTCTGGGAGGCTCATTCTCAGAAACTGAGCCTCTTCTGGTCTTAGTTACATATTGTACCAGATTTCTTCTTGCCAAGGGGTCTACGTGGTTCTGACTCCTCTCTGTCTTTCCTAGTAAGGCCACATTCCACTTCTTCACTAACGCCATAGCCCCAACGCCAATGGAGATCAAGAGCTCTCCAGGTAAATGGGAATGGGACAGTGGTTGTCTGGGCACAGGGGCTCTCCTGGAGATGTGCCACATGGCAGACCTTGCATGGTGGGAAAGGGTGAAGGTGGAACCCACGCTGCCAGCTGGCTCTTGGCAGTGGCTGTCTGGATATGTGTCCCTGAGGCCAACTTCCCTAAAATGGAAGCCAGGGGACTTCAGGGAGGGACCGCCCTAGAAGGGCGTGTGAGCGTATGACTGTCATGCCGCTTCTGGTCATCAACACATAACAATCGGACCGGACTCTGACATGCAAGTGGATGTCTTTCTAGAAGATGTAAAATAGCCTACCCTAGGAATAGCCTACCCTAGGAACAGCCTCCATGGAGGGACCAAACTGTTCTTTCTGGGAAGTCCGCCTTTCTGCTGAGTGGAACCTAGGAGAACAAATCACTCCAGACTTCACAGGCAGTTACATGCCACACAAACCAGAGGATGCCTCTTGTCTAATAATGCCCTTTCTTCTCTCCCCATCTCCAGGGGCAGCCTGTATCCTCGGCATACACTGGACTGGAAGTCATAATTTCTTCCTCTATTCACTGAACAAAATTCTGAAGGATAAAACTGGTACTTTTCATTTATTTATTTATGTATTTGGTTGGTTGGTTTTTTGAGACAGGGTTTCTCTTGTGTAGCTTTGCGCCTTTCCTGGAACTCACTCTGTAGCCCAGGCTGGCCTCGAACTCAGAGATCCGCCTGCCTCTGACTCCCGAGTGCTGGGATTAAGGGCATGCGCCACCACCGCCCGGCTTAAAACTGGTGCTTTAACTGCCAAGACTGAGACAGTGCCTTAGCCAGGGGTCTGAGAACACGTGCTTCTCCAGCTGAGCTGTGAGAGTGCGGCCTGAGGGAGGCAGAGCCATGCAGGCAGAAATGGGTGCTCAAGGCCTGTCCCCAGCTGTCACGGTTCTTGTCCGCGGTGACAGTGTGCAGAGTCCAGTGCACAGGCCCCGCAGAATGTAATGTGAAAGGAGAATGGCCTGGCTTCAGAAGGCCGGTGCTTGGCCCAGCCCAGTGTACAGGAAAGGTGCCATTTCAGGGTGTTGCTTCAGGTCCCAATGTCTTTTTTCTTTGAAACACAACTAAGTCATTATACGTCACAGTATGCTGAGTGTTTTGGCTGTAAATAGCAAACTCCAGAGGGTTTGATACAGGAAAACCTTTGAAGTTGCAACCAGGTAGTGATTGTGGCCGGGCACATCCATGGGCACAGCCCTACGTGCAGTCCACTCAGGACAAGGCCTTGAGTGGCACCTGCCTTTTACTGTCAGGCTGTGCTTTATAAGTCACATTAAGTATGCATGCAGAAGGAATTGCTTTCCTCTGACCCTCTCCCAAGCAGCCTGGCTTCTGACCCCACCCCTACCCCCACTTCCCCGCCCTCCCACCCCGCTTGTCTACTGTCTGGCTGTGGCCTTGGTCAAGCCACTTTATCACTCAGTCTTACCTATGAAATGGGGTTCTAACAGGACCTGCTGTTAGAACTCTTCTGAAAATTCAATGAAATGTTACCTGCAACTTGTAACAAGCCTAACCATGTCCTGTGAGTGCCCACAAGTGGCCACTAAACGTTAGCTGTGACTTAGCTTACTCTGGGAAAGGAGAGCACTGAAGAGAGATGTGGAGAGTCTAGACAAGGGGCTCCCAGTGCCCAGACGCTGGCTTGGGCAGACCAGTCTGGACCTCAGATTCCCCGGGTGGAGGCACTGGGCAGGGCAGGGCCTGACAAGTGGCCTCTTCCCTCTAGACTGTGACAACGTGTGGCCCTGTGCTGCGCCGATTACAGTCTCTCAGACCAGCAGCTCCTCCTCCTTCCTGGCCCTTGCCTGTGAGGATGGTGTGCTCATTCTGTGGGACCTGGCCCAAGGTGAGTTCCCCATCTCAGCCCTCGACTGAGCACCTGATGGGTCTCCTCGGTGAGACTCCAGGAGCTTGGGGATCCCTTCAGTCACTACGTTCCCAGTCCTCTTGGGGCAGCTGGGCCTGCTTTCCCCGTCTTCGCTCCTGGAACACACTACTGAGCTTCTGTTGCCCAGGTCCTCGCTGAGAGCTTGCTCTGTGCCCAGCAATGCACCAGGTCCTGAGGTGCACATTCCTTGTTACACTGCAGAGAAGCTATGTCTCCCAGCACAGTCTGAGAGGCCCTGCAGCCTCCGCCCCCCACTCTCAGAGAAAGCAGGTCTTCTTCCTCGCTCTTCCCGCCAGTCAGCAGGAACTCTGAGGGACCTAGAAGGTGGTCAAAGCAAGACCAGCAGCGGTTCCGGGGGGCAGCACCACAGTGGGGGCCCAGGTTCCTGGCCCAGCTTTGCAGATGCAGAGCTGGTGACATCTGAAAGGATCCCACTAGCCAGGCTTCAGCGGGGATCTCGGATTAACAGAGACTCACAGTCCCTTAGCCAACAGCTTGTTTTCATTCCAAGAGGAGGATATTGGTCGATTCTTGTTTGGCTGCACACATACATGCAGTTTCTAAAGCCCATCTGTATGCTGTGCATCGTCCCTGGGCAGCTGTAGGACAGCTGAGCTGCACCTACCTCCATTCCGTTGCTCTCCTCCCCTTCCTCCTTAGCCTTGGTCCCCGTCCCCAAACTCCTGTCTAGGCATACGACTCTCCATGGTTCTTCTGCAATGGGCATGGGTTTTCCCCTTGCAGAGGCTGCACATTGCTTGACTTGGTCCTTACCCCACACATGTCCCTCACACACTTCCTGGTCACAGAACTAGAACCCATGGCTGCTACCTCATCTTTTTCTGACCAGCTAGAGTAATTTTTTCTCCCCAGGATTCCTCTTTGGGGTCATTGCTCTGCCCGATGGGTGTTTCTGCGAAAGCATTCACTTCCTAAGATTCTTCCTGGTGCATGAAGGACGGAACATGTATCCTGAAGGCCCGGTGAAGTCTGAAATGATGTGTGTGGTGCTGTGCACTAATGCTTCCCTCCACCTGGTGACAGCCAGCGGGACTAGTGGACCCACCAGCAAGGTGCTTGTTGAGAGGTCAGTGGCTTAGGGACAGGACAAGGTGATAACCTGCCAGACAGTTGACGCTGTCCCATAGGAAAGACTGGCAGCCTCTGGCTCAGAGGCCATGGCCATAGCCACCACTCTCCTGGCCGGAGCACAGTGGTATGTGGGTAAGGTACAGTTCTCTAGAAAAACTATCCCTTTCCTATGCCATATGACCACAGAGAGGCTCAGTTCTCCCAAAATTACTTTCACCAGTTTCCCCAGAGATCTTTAAGAGAAAAATTGTTTAAATAAGGCCAGGCATAGTGGCAGACACCTTTAATCTTAGCGCCCAGGAAGCAAAGGAGCTTGGGCTACATAGTGAGTCTCAGCCCCTCAGGGCTACATAGTGAGACCCTGTCTCAAAAATTTTTTTAAAATATTATATGCATGCAAATGAATCCATACAGTGTGTGTGTGTGTGTGTGTGTGTGTGTGTGTGTGTGTGTGTGTGTGTGTAAGGATGATGAGATAAACTCGCTCTGTAGACCAGGCTGGCCTCAAACTCACTGAGATCCGCCTGCCTCTGCCTCCCAAGTGCTGGGATGAAAGGCCTGTACCACCAATGCCTGGCTTATCATTCCTTTGATTTAAGAATTTACCACCTACATATGATTTGCCTCTAAACAGTGCATTTATTAAGTAGTGTGTATTTAGGAAACTTCTGCCTGGAACCGTATTCTATGAACCTCTGTAGATGTAACCAACCGCCTTATTAAATAAGAGACACAGAGCCAATGTAAAGATAAAAGCCCAAGAGGTCAGAGCTAAGAGTCTTACCACTTTCCGCCAGCTAGCCTCTCCCGCCAAGAGACCTCTCCGAAAAGGACTACTTCCTGTGCGTTCGACTTTAAATAAGAGTTCTGTTCTGCCTTCTCATTGGTTGTAAACCCAACTACGTGACTGCCTCGTCACTGCCTCTCTGTACAGACCTCCAGGTCTTCTATGGTTGGTATTGAGATTAAGGGCGTGTGTCTCCAATGCTGGCTGTACCCTTGAACACACAGAGATCTACCTAGTTCTGCTTACCAAGTGCTGGGATTAAAGGCGTGCACCACCACCGCCCTGGCTTTTGCTATGGCTTGCTAATAGCTCTGACCCCTAGGCAACTTTATTTATTAACATACAAATAAAATCACATTTCAGTACAAATAGAATACCACTATAAACCTCCAATTGGCTTTCTATTTCTGTTTATTCTGACTTGCTTTATGACATTGATCATGAGAGCTCTACATGTTGGTACATGTAGCTCCAGTTTGCATTGCGTGTCATATTCTGCTGCTTAAGCAGTCTCCTGCTGGTGAGTTCCTACACTCTTCCTGCTTTTGTTTGTTTGTTTGTCTGTTTGTTTTGCTACTATGAATGATCTCTTCACATATCTACTGGTCTACATCAACAGTATCTCTGGAGGCTGGAGAGATGGCTCAGTCGTTAAGAGCACTGGCTGCTCTTCCAGAGGTTCTGAGTTCAATTCCCAGCAGCCACATGGTGGCTCACAACCACCTGTAATAGATCTGATGCCCTCCTCTGGTGTGCATTTGTGTATATGCAGATAGAGCATTCATATACAAAATAGACATAAATGAAACCCCAAAAGGAAATATTAAAAAAAGTTTCCCTAGGATAAATACCTAGGAGAAGATGGTAAAAGTCTGAAACCTTTACAGCAAGAGAATGCCCCTTTTTGTGCCCCATAGGTCCATGACGCACCCGGAAGAAGACATCTGTACAGTGGCCCCAGTGCCAGCTTTGCCTGGCATGGTAGGTTCTCAGGCCCTTGATCCTCTCCTGTGAATGTGTTCATCATCCCTTCCAGCCCAGTGTGTGCTAGACTTTGGATTTGCTTTGGGGTATGTGGACATGAAAGAGAAACTCCAAGGCTGGGTGGCAGTCATGCTCAGCAGTAGAGTAAATGTTAGCAGGCCCTGGATTCAATCCTAAGCACCAAGTAAATACCAACACACCAAAGAGAAAGTCCTCTGATGCGGCTCACATTTCATCAGAACACAAATCACCAAACAGCTGCCTTGGAACACAAGAAAGACTGACGTCATTTGTAATGTAACAGAGTAGGGACCACCTAACACAGAAGTTGCAGAGGGGAGGGTAGTGTGGCAGGAGGGCCAGCGGAGCCAGAGAAGTTGAGACAGCATCAAAAGGTACTACCCAAAGTTCAGGTTTGGAGGTATGAAGAGGGAAGAGGTTGGGTGTGGGGCAGAGGGACCAGCCTTCGTATGCTGGCAGAGGATGCAGACATACCTCCTATGGATGAGAGCCACAGCATGGAGAGGTGGGAACAGGGAACATCATCTTCTAAGCAGGTCTAGAGCCCACATGCTGACCTGCCTCTGGATGCAGCCGAAGGAGAAAAAGTCATCATGGCTGGTCCTGCCACCTTCTGCTGATTCCCTGATCCTTTTAGGGTCTCTGATGGAGACACAGGCTAGCAAGAAAGTCCGTGATTTCCGGTGTGGCTTGGCAGAGGATGAGGCCCTATAGGGCCCAGGGAGGCTCTTAGAACACAAGTCTACAAATGTCCGTGCTGTGTCCACCAGCAGTTAGTCACTGTCAAAGCTAGTGTACTGTTGGGTCCCTGGAGTGCCCAGGAGATGAGTGGACCTGACAAGACCAGGAGAATGGGTTCATAAGTGACAGAGAGGGACCCCAGGGGCACACAGGAAGGGCTCTGAATAAGGGAATGAGAACAGCACCCTGAACTGAGAATCAGATTTTTCCTTGTGGCAGCAAGTGTCTGAAGTGGGACAGATGCCAGGAGGTAAGCAGATGAGTCCTGGAGCAGGATCCCAAGGTGGCCTCGACCCTCTGCCTTTCTGTGAGAGCCAAGTCTGAGAGTCCTTTCCCTTGCTTTCCCAGGTGCTCATCTTTTCCAAGAACCACTCTATAAGCCTCCTGGATGTGGCCAAGGCTGAAATCATCTGTGCCTTTGCAGCCCCTCTGCACCACCAGCAGGAGATGCCCTGGAAGCCGTTGTTTGTTATATCTCCACACCATCCATATTTTCTGCTTCATGGTATGGAAGGGACTGTGAGGGCAGCTACCCGGTGCTGGGGCCTCCTACACTCTTCCCTGATTTTTTCTGACCTCCCACAAAAGCTTGGCCACAGTTACTCGGTTGCCTCCTCAGTCCCCTCTGCCCCAGGCCAAAAGAGGCTGCAGCCTGGTTCCCACAAGGGTCTTTGATAAAATGCTGGCAAGGTCTTTGTTCTGCCTAATTAAGTAATTCCCTCCCAACCCCAGCCAGGTAAGCTGCCTTCATACACAAAGGACAGACCCATACCCTGAAGACCCTAGCCCCGTGGAGAAGGCAATTCCACTGAACACGGTGCTCTCCTTTCCTAACAGGAGCTTGCCCAGATGGTAATACCACACCTACCGATGATGACGAGGACACCCCAGATTCTGTTTTCTGTTTTAAATTTGAGGACTATCCCCTCTTGAAAGATATCTCCAAAAATTGCACCATTTCTCAAAAGGACTTGGAAGATAACCAGGCCTTCTCTCAGGTGCTGCCACTGGAGAAAAGATGTGAGCAGTTCCTCCAGAAGAGGTAAGGCCCCGCCCAGCTGGGGGATGAGTCTGGTGAGCCATCACTGAGTGTGGTTTGCGGATAAGAGCCTTTCCACACTTAATTACTGCTAACTGAAGGGTTTTCACAGTGTGAGCCAACCTGTCCTACTCTGTGAGCTCTAGGCTTGTTCTGTTCTGTTTTGTTTTGTTTTTCTGAAACAGGGTTTCTCTGTGTAGCTTTGGTGCCTGTCCTGGATCTCACTCTGTAGACCAGGCTGGCCTTGAACTCACAGAGATCCGCCTGCCTCTGCCTCCTGAGTGCTGGGATTAAAGGTGTGCGCCACCACTGCCTGACTCTAGGCCTGTTCTTAAGAGAAGTAACTGTTCTTCCAGAGGACCCAGGTTCTATTCCCATCACTTACATGGTAGCTCACAACCATCCTGGAACTGACCCCTTCTTCTGGCCTCCACTGGTCCCAGGCATGTACTGGTGCACAGACATGTAGGCAGAACACCTATATGTTGGGGGTAGAGACCCAAAGACCAATCAGCAGGACCAAAGTCTGAATTGAGAGTCTGTATTAAGCCGAGAGAACAACACTTCTCATAAAGCAGCCTCAAATGCATTCTACAGGGAGATTTTAAAGGCAGTGAACACAGAAAAACTACATCCTGATTGGCAGTTGCAGGGGGAAGAAAAGCAAGCAAGCAGTTTAACAGAAGCCCAAAACATGCAGTTAGCTGGAGCATTTCCACCCCAAGTTTCTAGAACAGGGTTTTACTTTCCCATGGGGCTTTTAACAGCAAGGGGCCGGGGAGAGGGGGGTCTGCTTCAGGTTAAACCAAAGATGGCTCCCGCTTTAGACAAGATGAAGAAACACTTGACCTGTCACACTACACACATAAAATAAAACAATTTTCTCTTTAAAATAAACAAGGTGAATGTCTCTTGAAGAGCATATATCCATGCCCTCTAGGAACACACAGCCACACTTATATACCACATACAAAAAGGAAAGGAATAAAAAAAGAGGGAGGGAGGGAGTACTTTATTCAAGTTTCCTGCCGTGACTCTTCTTTTTCTTTCATTCATTCACTATAGCATTCATTATAACAGATTCAGCCAACTATAGCCATTGGGCCGCACCAGCACACTTAATCTTTTTGAAAATTACAATGTTTTGTTGGGTCCAGGGATGTGTGTGCTGATCAAGTGCTCTAGCCCTGAGCCACACTCCCACCTCCTATTATATTATAAGAATTGGGTTTTTTATTCTTTGAGAATTTCATAGATATACACCTTATATTTTCATCATTTCCATCCTCTCCTGCCTTTCTTCACCCCCTCTCAGCCCTCACTACACACCCCTTCCAACTTTATGTACTTTGTTGTTGGTTTTTTTTAACCTCTGAGTCTGGTTAGTGCTTCCCATGTGCACACTGGTGTAGAGCCATCCATGAGAGCATGGGCAACCGAACAGGGGCTACACCCTGAAGAAAAATGGCTTCCCCTCCCACAGTACTCGTCAACTGCCAGTAGCTTCTCTGATAAGGGTGGGACTTCCTGAACCCTTCTCATCTACACTGTAGTGCTGACTGGCTTGCTCTGTGTAGTTCTTGTGTAGGCAACCACAGCTGGGTGAGTGCATGGGGCCATGGTTCCGTCATGCTCAGAAGGCATTCTTTACACTGACCTCTGGCTCCTGCAAACGGTGTGCCACTTCTTCCTGACGTTCCCTCTGCCTGGGTGGGAAGGGGGTGACAGAGATGTCAGTTTGGGGCTGAGCACGCTGCATCCACTCAATCTCTGCACTTGGACGAGTTGTGAATCTCTGTAAGTGACTGCCACTTTTTGCCACTTCAAAAGAAAAGTTTATTTATTTATGAAGGCTGAGAGGTGCACTGATAATGTGGGTATAAAGATAGTTTTTAGAAAACTGTTTAATACTATGCCCATTTAGCAAATACCGTAGTACTAAGTTCTCTCTTAGGGCCTATGACCTCCCAGGGATAGGTCTCTGGTGAGGTTTATAGTACCAGGTATGAGCTCCCTTCTGTGGAGCGGGCCTCCAATCCAATTTTTAACCATGGTTGGTTACCCCCATGCCTTCATGCCACTGTTACACCAATAGACACATCCTGACAAGCTGGTCGTTACTGTAGCTCTCAGGGTTCAAGGCCGGGTAAGACTGTTAATGACTTTTCTCCCTGAGCAGCCTACAGAACACTCTCTGGTACTATAGATACTAGCCAGCAGGGAAGAAACTTCCAATCCAGTACCAGCTTGATTTCTCCATATGCTATGATCAAAGTGGATGGTGTCTTCAAAAATGGCACCTGACCATCAAGTTCCAGTGGGCAGCTAAGAGCTGCGACAGTGTCCTGTAGTGCTGAGCTCGGGGCAGGTATCTGGTACTCCCCCGACAAACAACTCCAAAGGACATGTCCCACATCTAGCACTGAGCTTCTGCCAGGAGCATTCTCTCTGTGCAGGGCCTACTCGTTTTAGATCAAGTCTTATCGGAATACAACTTTGCAGATAGCCTGTGGCTGCTTGTGTGCTACCATGGCAGAGGTAAGTAGTTGCCATGGAAACCACATGATTCTTGAGGTCTGAATTGTTTGCTCTCTGGCCATTTATAGGAAATGTTTGTCTACCGCTGACCTTTGACCTCCTTTTCTCCATCATCGATGGTTATTATGGGCGAATTTCTCCTCTTTTATTTATCTCCACTTTCTCCAATCCTTTTACTAGCTTTCCTTTCTGCTCAAAAAGCCCAGTGAACAGCGCTCAGACTTCTGGGAGGAACAGGAGTCTCTTCCAACCCATCCCACAGGACATTTCAGGGACGTAACAGTTCCTTGATGGTTCCTATGGTGGTCCGGCCACTTCTTTTAGGGGGGATGGGTTCATTGGTGGGTCTCTGTAGCCTCAGCTCTAGCCTGACATTCCAGAGCTGTGTGACTCACAGGTCCATTCCCTTCCAAGACCTCTCTGTCCTCATAAAAAGCGGCCTGTGAGCTTCAGTGGTTTCTTCAGGCAAGTCCATCAGGCTATCTCCCCGTTCTTCATTTAGACCCCTCCCTCAGGAAGTACAATGACCAAGCTATAGAGGTTTGAGGCCTCCGGGCCTGGGCTTGAATTCTGACTCCCCCAATTACTAGCTATGAGACCTGACTGGTCACCCTTTCAGAGCCTGTCTCCATGCTCATGTAAAGCACAGGTACAGAGTACCTACCACCTGCCAGGCCATGTCATGGACATTTTGACTAGACCTAACTTCTGGGGCTTGTAGGTGAGCTAGTACATACAAAACGCCAGACAGGTTGTTTCTTAGTCACTGTTCTGTTGCTGTGAAGGACACCAGGACCAGGGCAGCTCTTTTTTTTTTTTTTTTTTTTTTTTTTTGGTGGTGGTGGTGGTGGTGGTGGTGGTGCACGCCTTTAATCTCAGCACAGGAAGCAGAGACAAATGGATCTCTGTGAGTTTAAGGCCAGCCTGGTCTACATAGGAGTTCCAAGCCAGCCAGGGCTCCATAATGACACTGTGTTTAAGAAAGAAAGAAAAAGAAAAAAAAAAGCAAAGCAGAGCAAATAAGGACACCCTGGAATACAGTGTCTAAAGCCTTCATCTCAGGCTTTATTCTATCACATGACCCTCTCTAGAAAAAACAGAGGTGGGTAAGTAGAACAGGGTCTGCGGATGTAGCTTGGTTGATTAGTATTAGTATGCACTAAGTCCTAAGTTTGACCCTCAGCACCACATAAACCTGGTAGGGCAACTCTTATAAAGGAAAACATTTAACTGGGGGCTTTTTTTTTTTTTTTACAGTTTCAGAGATTTAGTCCATTATCATCACGGGGGAGAACCTGGTGGGGAGGCATAGTTGGAGAAGTAGCTGAGAGCTACAGCTTGATCCCCAAAGGGAGGGAGAAAAAGACTTTTGAAACCTCAAAGCCCACCCCTAGTGACACACTTCTTCCAACAAGGCCACGCCTCCTGATCCTTCTAATCCTTTCAAACAGTGCCACTCCCTGGTGACTAAACATTCAGATATATGAGCCTATGGGGCCACTCTCATTTAAACTACCACAGGCTGTTTCCTCCAGCAGGTATGATGTGCCCATCCGTTAGAATCAGCATGCTCAGGGCTGGAGAGATGAGTCAGAGGCTAAGAGCACTTTGCTGCTCCTGCAAAGGACTGGAGTTTGATTCCCAGTATCTACATGATAGCTCACAACTGCCTGTAACCCCAGTTCCAGAGGCTGTGACATCATCTTCTGGCCTCTGAGGGTACTACATGCATGTAGTGCACACACATATATGCAGGCAAAACACTCACACGCATAAAATAAAATAAATCTAAAAGAATTTTTAAAAACATCAGAATGCCTGGGGGGAAATCCTGAATATGACCACTAGGTGGCAGCACAGCTCCCCTCTGCTTTCTCTCTCACTGGGCCCATCTACACTTTCCTCCTACTTTCCTGGAAAGGAAGAGAGGGTCTTTGCCTGCCAGGCTGGTTACCACCACTGAGCTGTGCTCTAGCCTCTTTCCTGCTTCGCCCTCCCTACATTGTGCTGAGTGGCTTACGTGGCTCTCAGTATCTCCTGGGAGGAAGTGTGCCCTTTGATGAAGAAAGAAGCATGGTCTCATAGATCTTGGAGGAGGAGGGGACTGTGGGAGAGGGGGCTGTTTGTCAACGCCGCTGGGTTAGAGGTTTCGCAGTGCTCAGGAGCTCTCCTTCTGGACTCTGGGGACCTGCTCTTCAGATGAATTTAGGGGAAAGTATCATGCTGTCTACACCGTACTTCTAAACTACCCAGGGAAGTATTTATAGAGAATGATGAGCGATGGTGAAATCTGGGGACATGTTTAGAGAGTGCCAGGGAGCTAACGCTAAGGACAGCTAAGGAGTGTGGGTGAAGTTCACTGTGCTGTTTGCCCCCTTTGCACGGGCTTGAAGGTTTTCCAAAGGAAAAGACAGGGGGAGGGGCAGGGGGCAGGGCGGGTGTGTGTGTGTGTGTGTGTGTGTGTGTGTGTGTGTGTATGTGTGTGTGTGTGTGTGTGTGTGACAAACTATGATTGACAGCGCCGTCCTTCTGTGGGGTCAGGAAGATGGGGAGCATGCACTTGAACGAGCACTGGTGACAGTGGGTGATGAGCAGGTATGGTGGTTTTCTTTGCGTTTTCCCTCTCTGCAACTTTCCTACAAAAGACCTCCGCTGCTTTGGCCAACAGACTGAAACAGTCGGGAAGGGGTGTCTCCAGCATGAGAACAGGCTGTGGCTGTGGGCTGGTGCTTGCCTGGGGCGTGGCCTGGAGCTGCCTAATGAGCACACTTCCCTCCATTTCTGTCTATTCTTAACCAACCCCCTCCCTTTAGTGATTAGAAAGGGTAACATTTCCGACTCTACCCAAAGGTCAGTAGACACTCACCTGTGGGTCCTAGCTGGAGTCTGGATAACTCACTTCCCTCTGGCCACAGATTGACATTTCTTTTTTTTTTTTTTTTTTTGGTTTTTCGAGAGAGGGTTTCTCTGTGCAGCTTTGCGCCTTTCCTGGAACTCACTTGGTAGCCCAGGCTGGCCTCGAACTCACAGAGATCCGCCTGCCTCTGCAGATTGACATTTCTAACTGAGTGACCCTTAACCAAGTGATCTTGTCACAGATATCTGCTGAGCCCAACTTCAGCCCAGGAAAGTTGCCTTAAGAGTAGAACTATGGCTTAATAGAATCAATTCCCACTGTTACAAAATGAACTTGGAAGCCAGGCATAGCAGCACATGTCTGTAACCTCAACACTTGGGGAGCTGAGGCAGAGAGGTGGGAATCTGAGACCACCCTGGGCTACTTAGGGAAACCCTGTTCTAAAATCAGAAAGAAAATAAGAAGTGTGTGTGTGTGTGTGTGTGTGTGTGTGTGTGTGTGTGTGTGTGTG
>CABHPR010112733.1:0-11123 GCA_902168415.1 Peromyscus melanophrys | reverse complement strand
GAGAGAGAGAGAGAGAGAGAGAGAGAGAGAGAGAGAGAGAGAGAGAGAGAGAGAGAGAGAGAGAGAGAGAGAGAGAGAGACTTCCTGTCCTTGTGGTTCACATCCACAATCCCAGCACTTTGGAGGAAGAGGATTGTTGCGATTTTTCAAGTCAGCCTAGACTGTACAGTGAGTTCTAGGACAACTAAACTGTCTCAAAATGCTTCCTATCACCACCCCCACTCCACCCCCATCAACCTCTCTCCTGTGTCTAGCCATATCTGTCAATTCTCAAGAAACTTTCGACTGGCATAAGCCACCCCATCATTTGCTAGGAGAAAAATCAGGTCACTGTTACTAATGGAGTCATCTCCTCAAATCACCAAGTTTGGAAACATTGTTTCTGTCCAAACAAGCCCAGGCTTCCTAACACTGGATACTGCTACAAAGCCAGACCACAGAGCAAATTTCTTGGACTCCCTGGTACTCAAGGCTGTCAGGGTTGCCTACAGAGCCCTTGTTGGAACTCTTTACCCATGTTATTGATCCCAGGCCCATGTCCAAATGGCTAGGAGCTCATGTCATTCTTACTTATTGTTGTATTGGAAAAAATTTCTAAACTGCTCGCCCACTCCCTGGCTCCTGGCACCCACTCACTGCCCATGCCATCCTTCCCCAGGCCTTGCTCTGCTTTCTCCCCCATTCTTGATATCATAGTCCTCGGCCTTGCCCTAGAAGAACCACACTAGCATGCCTGAGAAACACATCATTGAAAATAGCACCACAGTAAGGCTCATGGGGGCACAGACAGGAGGATCATGAGTTAAAAGCCACCCAGAACTACATAGCAAGACTCTGTCTTAAAAAAAAAAAAACTAATATTAAAAACAAACTAAAACTAAAACAGGCAAGGTATAGTGATACACACTTTTAATCCCAACATCAGGAGGCAGAAGAAGATGGATCTCTTGTGATTTTTGAGGCTAGCCTGGTCTACAAAGCAAGTTCCAAGACAGCTGTAACACAGAGAAATCCTGTCTCCAAAAAAGAAAAAAGAAAAAAGGGAAAGAAGGAAGGAAGGAAGAAGAAACAAACAAGCAAGCAAGCAAAAACAAACTGTAGAAAGGGCAGTAGTGAAATCTGATAAACTACCTTGTGCCAGGAAAGTAGTTGGGACTAACTAACATGATAAGCGTTTGTCCCAGGGAGGTCACTGTAGAATGGGTAAACATAAGATCAGGTTGATATACATAGCTTGAAAGTCAAGGGGGAAAGATGAGGTCGGGCCAAATGTAAAGAGCTTAGTCTGAACAATTACTTCAACATGCACGTGGTATTTCAGAAAGCTGGCACTGTGCCAAGCATGATTCCAATAGCAATTCGCTCATGCCGGCACTACAGGCCAAGTCCACAGATGAGGAAGTGGATGCACAGGTCATGTTAACGACTTGGGCAAAGTTCCTTGCTGTGGCCATTAACTGAGAAGGCACAGAAATTGTCAGGTTCCCTTGCACAGACGAGGAAGAGTTTAGGAGCAGTGTTAGGAGCCTAGCTTTAGACTTTTTAAAGTCTGGAGACTAGTAATTACCCACCATGCCAGGTTCAGCCCTGCTCCTAGCCAGTATTAGTCCGCAGAGACATCATGCAGGGGTTGTACCAGGCTGGCATTCAGAACCCCATTACTTAGTCCTCCTAGGATAAAAAGAAAAAATATATGCCATTTGCCAAAGTCTTTTCTGATTTCTGTGGTGTGAATAGTGTTTACTATTTCCGGTTTCAAAGCACCGATGTGAATTTGTTCAATGCGGGGATTGCTGCATGCTCTCCACCCATGCTGGGCTGTGCTGCTGATTCGGGCCTTTAGAATAACTGTAAAGTGCCAGCAAATATCCAGCAATGGAAACTCAGGGCTGCCAAGTGGGAAGGAGAATTTATGGTTGTCGATGTGGCCAAAGTAGTTATGAAAATAATTTAGACTTGGGCTGGAGATTGCATTATAGATGATAAACAGATTAAATTCAAGGATGTGGACTAACAGGGGCTGGATAGCTGCCTGAGTCTCGGCTCTGACAGTGAGTAGAGGTGGAAACAACTGTGTCATAAATCTCAAGATTTCAAAGACAGGCCAGCCCATCAGTCAAAGCCCCAGAAGAAGGTGGAGGAAGATTTCCAGCCCGTGGTATACAGAAGCATCAGAGGTCTCCAGCATCAGGCAGGAGCAGGGCCCTCATGCACCGCATTTGTCAGATAACTTCCTTAAGCCACCAGCTGCAGGATCTCTGGGGGACAATGAAAATAACTGTCTCAAACCAAACTCCAATACCAGGTATGGGAAATTCCCTTCCAGGTGTTGGTCGGGAGGGTTCTGGGCTTACTGAAAACAATATGTGCTCTTGCCCTCCAGAACTTGATAGTAAGATCTTACCACTGAAGACACCGCACACATTGGTCCCAGGACACAGAGAAACAAAATGATGCTGACCTGGAAGCTTCCTTCCTGTTCACTAGCTTTCCCATTACTGAAAGATGCTATGCAGGCTGCTGGGGGAGAGAAGTCAACAATCTTACACTGCTGTAACCCTGAGAGCAACAGTAACGACCAACCTGGCAAGACATCCCTACTGGAGTAATAGTGTCATGCATGTTACAGGGGTAACCAGACACTTGCTGATTGGGTTAAGGCCTGCTCCATAGGAGGGAATGAAAATCTCCACTGTAAAGCTTGCCAAGAACCCATTACTGGGGAGGTTATAGATGCAAAGAGACAGCCTGCTACTACTGTTTTCTAAATGGACATGGTGTCAGACTACCTTATCAATTACTTAGCCTTATACCCTTAGATTAGTGCAGCTCTCAGCCTCATCAGAGAGGTTTTTTGTTTTGTTTTGTTTTGTTTTTTTTGCAGTGGACATCAGTTAACACAGAGCGGTCAAAGTACAAAGAATAAGGGACTACAGAGGGTTCAGCCCTAAATGAAGTAGCTGTATTACACCCTGCCCCCGACATAAGGCTTAGAAGCATTGTAAAACGGGGCAGAAATAGTGTAAGAGCTGGAGGTGGGGGTGGACTGCCATGACGTAATGTCTTCTGCCATGACATGACAGGGCAGTTGTACTCACGAACTTACAGGAGCTGTGGCTACCTGCACTAACAGGTACATGGTCAAGCCTGTCAGTACCCACTCATAGATGAGGGAGGGGTTTAGAAGGACCCACCCCTAACTATAGATATATTGGCAGTCTTAGGTTGCCCATGTTCCAGTGGATGATTCTATACCCATGCACATTCCAGCAGCACTAACTGGACTCAATGTGTTCAAGAAGAGGAGGAGGAGCAGGAAGAGGACATGAAGTTGGAAGGGGCACATGGACAGGTGCTCCGGGAGGAGTTAGAGGTGGGAAGTAAGAGGTGCTCTTGATCAAAATACATTGTATACGTATGTCAAGTTCTTGAGGAATAACTTTTTAAACTTGTTTCCAGCATGTATATCTGGATGTGTGGAGAAAACAGATTCTCCTTAAGTCTCCATCTGTGGTGCATGTATCATGCATAAATATCAAAGGAAAACAAGCTATCAAGGTGTCTTAAGAATAAGTAGACTGCACCTAAGTGTGAGGTAGAGTTGAATATCACAATAGCAATGGATGACACAGCACTGTAGCATGAATCTTAAAAGGTCTTATTAATAAAAACAAACCCGGGGCCAGCTATTGGGGTGAACACTGAAAGATCAGAGAAGCAGAACAAGCCACAGCTAACCTCACCTCTCCAACTTCTCAGCCAAGCCTGTTTCCTCAAACTAGGAGCCTCTGAGTCCTCATCTGAATGGGTCTCAGCTGAACTGCTGCTAAAAGCCTAAAAGCTTAAAAGCTTAAAAGCCTCTAGTTCCTGGTCCTCATGCCTTATATACCTTTCTGCTTCCTGCCATCACTTCCTGAGATTAAAGACATTTATCTTTCCCAAGGAAGACAAGAGATCTCAAGTCCTGGAATTAAAGACATGTGTCATCCTACCTGGCTCTGTTTCCAGTGTGACCTTGAACTCACAGAGATCCAGATGGATCTCTGCCTCCAGTATGCTAGGATTAAAGGCGTGTGCTACTACTGCCTGACTGCTGTTTAATATAGTGGCTGTTCTGTTTGTTCTCTGACCCTTAGTTAAGTTTATTGGGGTGCACAATATATCAACCACACAGCACTACATAAAGGGTTCACAAATGAGAACTGATGCTGAGACCTGAGTGCTCAGAGGCAAGCCGGGTGTCATCAGTAAACATTCAGAGTCCCACAGCACCACTGAGAAAACTAACCTCATCCTAATGTGCTGTATACTGGAAGCTTGGGTCCTGGAACCCTGAGTAGGGGCACCAAAGGAATGAAGACAACCAGACGCACAGATACATGTAATAGAAGGTGGGTTCAGGTCAGGTATGCTCCCTCTGATGAAGGGCATCTACTACTCCAGCAACCTGGAACCTCAGCACCTTTATTAGGTGCTGCGTGTGAGGAGAGGTTAGTTTGTCTCTGTTGGAGGTCTTTGTAGTCTAGCAGTCCAGGCTGTAAATATCAGGAAGAGGAAGCCACAGTTGCTAGTCTTTGCATCAGTAAACACTCATACTCCGACACCAAGGAAAGCTTTGCCATCCCTCTTAAGCCTGGCCCATAATGGAAAATGGCTGAAAGGTGCTTGCCACCAAGTCTGAATGCCTAGGTTCAATCCTTAGGACTCACATGGTAGATGGAAAGAACAGGCTCCCGTAAGTTGTCCACATATATACCAAGTGTCTTAGTTAGGGTTTCTACTGCTGTGAAGAGACACCATGACCATGGCGACTTTTATAAAGAGAAACATTTAATTAGAGCTGGCTTAGAGTTCAGAGGTTTAGTCCGTTATCATAATGAGGGAAAGCATGGTAGCATGCAGGTAGACATGGTGCTGGAGAAGGAAATGAGAGTTCTACGTCTTGATCTGCAGGCAGCAGGAAGAGACTAAGACACACTTCCACCAACAAGGCCACACCTCCTGAGAGTGCCACTCCCTATGGGCCTTTGGGGGTCATTTTTATTCAAACGGCCACACCAATGTGAGTCCACACGTGCGTGCTGCACACGCGCACACACACACAATATAAATAAATTAAAAACTAATTAATGACACATATGAGCACAGGATGATGAAAACATAACCAAGAGTGTAGCAACAGGGATGTTTTGAAGTTGAAATTGGCATCAGAAGAGAACTGACTAGACACAGAAAGGAAAAAAAGGGGGGGGGGGGGCAAAACTGAGAATAATCCTCACATGTGAGGGTATGAGGAGGAAGTGAGAAATTTCTAACTAGAGTGATTCAGTCCACAGTGCCACTTAGGGAGACAAGACTCTAAGAAGGTAATGATAGGAGGGAAAATGTGTGTTCACCAGAGCTCTTGATTAGAAATGAGAGAAAACAGCTGACTTAGGCAGAAAAGACTTTACTGCTGCTCAGAATCCAAGAAAGAGCTCAACCAACAACAACCAAAAAAAAAATGGCGTCATCGTCGCACATGGTGATAGGTACTGTAGGTCTTCTCAGGTTGTGCTATACCCTCTATGGTAACGGTACCTCCCTGCTTCCCCCGTCTGGGTACAGCTAGGTAAGACACACTCAAAGCCAGAGAAGGAACGTATGATTTGGGTCTGGCAAGACCAGCCCATGCTTTTGGCCAGAGTGGTTAGTTGGCTTAGAAGAGGTCATGTGATGTAAGCACACTAATCAAGAGCTGTTATTGGATTTCTCCATTAAGGTTAACATACTTCTCTCTGGAGCCTTTGTCTTTGGGAAGGAGGAAGGATGGGAGCAGCTTGCTGCCATCTTCCTAATCACCCCAGACAAAGCCTAGCCCCAGAAAGGCTGATGGGAACTAACTCAAAAGTTGAGACGAGAAGGGAGAGGCTGGAGAGCTGGCTCATAGTTAAGACCCACTGGCTGCTCTTCCAGAGAACCCAGGTTCTGCTCCCAGCAACCACATGGAGACTTCAAATTGTCTGTTCCAGAGGATCTAGTGTCTTCCTCTAGCCTCTGTGGGCACCAGGCATGCACATGGTACACAAACATACATGCAGGAAAAATACTCATAGACACATAATAAAATAAATGGATATAAAAAAGGAAAAGAAAGGAGAGATGGATTGAAAGAGGAGCTAGTTCTGAAGAGGGGCCAAGTACAGACAGGACTGAAGAAGGCAGCCATTTCTGATCGTGTTAGGTTACTTTGATTTTCTTCCTGATCACATAGGAAAGTTAATTTACTTCCCTCATACAGTTGTCATCAATGGGTCCTCAAAACAGAAAGTACCAAATTCTGAGCTGATGTTTGCTGAATGGTAGCCCGAGGACAAACTAGCCACAGAAACTGGGCTGTCACTGGCTGGTCCTCTGTTTCATTTGTAACTTGTGCCTCTGGCTTCCGTCTCCTAGGGGGCTTTCCCTCCCCAGTTGGAAATGAGGCTGCAGAGAGCTAGCTCCTTTGTTTCACTTCTCATCTATCAGAAAGGAACTATCTTTATTCTGTTCAGTCTAAGGAAGGACTGTAATTGACCCACTTTGCACAACACAATAAATAGATCACTTTAACTACATTTTTGAAATAATTGGCTCAGCTTGGGCCAAGTTGATACTCTCAAACCAATCACACGGGACCAGTGACATGGGCTCCTGTAAGAAGTGACAGACAATACTCAGTTACAAGTTAAGAATAGTGCTAAGAATTATCCATGTTATGTTCCTAGAAGATGGGTGAACACAGCAAGACGTGCTACTGAAGGCTGGTGTATTTAAAGATACTGAGTTTGAGATACTGTGGAGGATCAAAGGGAATGTGACCCGTTGAAATTATTGTTCAGGTCCATAGAAGACGACGCGTGCGTTTGATTTTGATGAAACAGGTTGTCTTGACAACTATCTTAGTTACAGTGACTATTGCTATGATAAAACAACATGACCAAAACAACTTGGGGAGAGGCGGGTTTATTTAGCTTACACTTCCATATCACTCTTCATCATCAAAGGAAGTCAGGACAGGAACTGAAACAGGGTGGGAATCTGGAGGCAGGAACTGATGCAGAGGCCATGGAGGAGTGCTGCTTACTGGATTGCTCCTCGTAGCTTGCACAGTGCACTTTCTCACAAAACCCAGGACCACAAGAACAGGAATGGTACCACCCACAGTGGGCTGGGCCCTCCCCATCAAATACTAATTAAGAAAATGCCCTACAGGTTTACCTACAGCCCAGTCCTATGAAGGCATTTTCTTAACTGAAGTTCCCTCTCAGATGACATTACCTTGTGTCAAGTTGACATAAAACTATCCAGTGCAACCAACAATAAACTTCAAATTCCCTCTATAATTGTACTCCAACATTACCCAGCTGTGTGATTTGTTAAATAACTGCATTCCCTTCAATGGCTGTGTGCTATGGCAGAATAGACAGTGTGAATTAAAAAGAATGGTTGAACTTGCAAATGAAAATATAGTTTCCTCCAAGGGAGTCTCACTGGGGAAACAAACTAGTCAAGGGTAGGCTACATGCCTAGCTGTGGATGGCCAACAGAAAATGGAGGTTCCTTGACTCATAATGTCATGTCAAGGCTCTTCCTTTTTAATTTTTATCTAATTTTTTATTTTTCATTTTTATTTTATTTATATATTTCCTCTTCTCTTTTACCCTAGAAGTTATTTGCATATCTGACTTCCAGTTTAGTGTTTTTAAGGGATTCTTGAGTGTGAGAATGAGTGGATCTGTGTCTTATAGCTTCTTTTGGGCTCTTTTCCTTCTGTTTGTTTTATCCAACTCTGACGTGCTAATTTTTGCTTTATCTTTTCTTCATTTTTTTTATTATTATTCCTTAGAAGCCTGTTGGTTTTCTAATGAGAGACAGAAAGGGGATGTATCTAGATGGCTAAGGAGGTAGGGAGGAGCTGAGAGGAATAGAGGGAGGGAAAACCATAATCTGGATATATTATATGAGAAAAAAATCTATTTTCAATAAAAGAAAAATGGTTGAGAATATGTGTGGTGGCACACGCCTTTACTCAGCACTTGGGAGGCAGAAGCAGGATTTCTGTGAGTTTGAGGCCAGCCTGGTCTACATGTAGAGTTCTAGGCCAGCCAGGCCTACACAGTTAGCCCCTGTTTCAAAAAGGAAAGATAAGAAGGGAGGAAGGGAGGAGGGAGGAAAAATGGCTGAGAATCATGGAGACAGGACCTTAGAAGCCAACATTCCTGATCAATGTTCTCTACGCTACACAAGAGACAAAGACACAAAAGACTTGAAAATTATATCAGATTGTTTGTAGGATGGGTATGGGTAAATTTGAGATAGCCATTAAAACTATGGGCTGGATTTCAGAAAAGAAATCTGGACACCCCGTGATTAAGAGGTCAGGAATAACAGGCAAAAACATCCCAGACGATTGTTAAAGGAGCTTTCAGAGCACTGTAGGGAAATGCAGAGAATGTGGTGATCTTTGGGCATGTGGATGAAAAGCTGCAAAGAGAGGGGGAAATCAATGGCAGCACACACTGCTGAAGGGTCACAGAGAATTTATTATTGACTCTGGAAACACAGCTTCCACCGGTGGTTTGACAGACTCCAAGGAGTGATGGGTGCGAAAGGCGAGTCCCACGGCTTGGTTATTGAGCCTTGAAAGCCAACAGATCAGAAAAAGCTTTCAATCTAAGTGTACAATTGTCCTTCTTGCCAACAGGTGGAGAGAAAGAACTCTAGACAAAGGAACTGCGTTTTATTTTCACGTTGGAGTTGTCATCTGGGTGAATGTTTGGTTTTCACTAATAAACACAGCCAGTTGTTTCTCAAGCATATCTGCTCGCTCGCGCCCCCCCCCCCCAGTTATTTAAATATAAAACTGTTTCTTACTGGTGTTACCAGTTTGTGAAATAGAATAGCTCCCAAGTGAGATCCTAAAGAAAGGCATCAATGTGTTCAGCATGAAACGGGACATTTACCTGAAAGATAGGAGGGACAGAGCAGAATGAGAAGACTTAGAATTCAGAAATTTAAATCCACAAGGCACAGTTGACCAGCAGTGGTGAGCGGAACTTCTGAATGTTCACTGCTTCAAATCCTCACTCCACTGCATGCTTTGTGTCAAGGTAAGGGTCCAAAGGAGGCACATAATCTCACAAAACACTTTGAAAAATGTGTTAAGAGTCAATAACACAGTCACCAGAATCAGAACTAAGAACTTAACTAAAGCTTAAGAACTAACACTAACATTATACAGACTGAACATGTTATAGTTAGAAGTAATGTATATGTATATGTATATGCATGCACACACGCATGCACACACTACACACATATACATACATACAACACACACACACACACACACACACACACACACACACATACACAAGCATGCAATAACACTAAAGAAAGGTCCTGAATTTGAAGGATAGTGAGGAGACTTTGTTCCTGGGCTTTTCCATTGATACCTTTCCTCCTTCTCACTGTGTCAACCCCTCTCAGATCCCCTGTTACATTGTATTAACGATGCACCCTCTCACATCCAGACTCCCCCCCCCCCACTGGCTCTGGGGGGCACAGGGGGGGGCCACAAAAAGAGGTGACTGGGGGGTTTGGGAATTTTTTTTGCAGTCTTATGTTCCATTTTAGGTTGAATTCCATCGTTTTACGTTTTTGAACATGAGCAGTTGGCCGTTTCTAGTCTCGAGGTTGGTATTTAACCAAACAGGCTGTTCTCATCTTAGAAAATCATGGAGTTCTTTATTCACATTTAAGGCAGGTTTGACTCCTGACAAAACACCTGCGGGCTGAGGTTAAGCGTCCTTCGATCTTCGTGTGAAACAAAAACAAGCCAGACCTCTGAGAATTTTTACCTCTTTTCTGTTTTCTCAACTTTTTTTTTTCCAGTCAGTTTTTTTTTTGTTAATGTCTTTTTTTGCCCCCGTGTGGCACTTGGTTTTGTTGGTAAGTTTTGAGTACTGCTTGCCAGAGAGAAGACACAGAAGATGGGGCCATATTTCTAAGAGTGTGGACACACTGCTGCAGGAAAACAATGTCCTAGTTCCAACAGAATCCCCAAGGCCGGCTCCTGTCAGGAGTTGCATCCACGAACACGTGGGAAGAGCACCCCCTCGTGGAAGATTCCCGCTACAGCAACAGTAGGTCTCCAGACAACTGCAGGGCGAGCAGATCAAGATAGGAAAGTTGCACCAACTCATCACTAAGGACCCCCTGACTGCACACCTTGGATGTGAGAATTTCTAAACATGCTTCAGATGTTCTAATTGGGATGCTAGTATCAAAATGCTCTCATTTTGTATACAAAGGCCTTGTTCCCACCTTTGGCTAGCATACAGCAAAAAACAGGACACTGTGTTTCTCTCAGACTTGGATGACCCAGGAGAGGACAGTGACTTATGCCTGACATGTTGAACACTAGTAGGTTCTAGTAAGCCAGTAACATTGTTCCAAATGGTAAAACATTTCTTGGACCAAGCAATGAATGCTACAAACAAACTTCTCAGAAAGTATCATTTCTTCCCAGTGCACACTACAGCCACTAAACCACTAGGACATTAACTATCCAGTTCTTGGAATGACAGCTTTTCTTACTGAGCAGCTTTATTCTCTAACATCATGGACGATCAGGAACGTTGCTGATGGAACTATTCCAGGAATAATGAAATGTCCGACTCTTGTGCGGAAGAGTAAAATCCCCACACAGTGAAGAGCATTGATTTGTTACTCCACCTGGGAGCTTCAGAGGAGGGTGTGATGTGTGAACACATTTGACATCATAGTTTCCAAGGAAACAGGTCTGCTTCACTGTCCAGAAATGACTTCTTCCACTCACTCCCAGCCCACTAGAACACTTCATTGGATTGCACCCACACCCTTTCCGTGGTCTCCCCTGGCCTTTTTCTCCAGACAGACACCCAACAGTTCCTCTGACAGCGCTCTCCTTGCCCCCTTCCCTCACACTGCAGTGAGTCAGTTAACCGAACTCAGTCACTCAGTGCTTGTGTTCTGGCTAGTCTTGGGTTGATTGGGCAAGGACAAGACTTGGTTTGTGTGTGTGTGTGTGTGTGTGTGTGTGTGTGTGTGTGTGTGTGTGT
>CABHPR010112732.1:0-24436 GCA_902168415.1 Peromyscus melanophrys | reverse complement strand
CCATGGCAATAGCTTGTATCTTTCAGGGGCCTCCCTGACCAACAGCTCCTTTGGAGGTGGTCCACCCCTGGCACTGGGGGTTTTGTCTGATAACTCTGGATGGGACATTTTTGTCTACTCATGCAGAATGCCTCTTTTCAAACTTTTTTCTGATATCTTTTGAGACAGGTCTCAAGCTGTAACCCTGCCTGGCCTGGAACTTGTTGTGTACTCTAGGTTAGTCAACTTGTGAGCTTCCAGACACTTCTCTCTCCCATCTTGTCGTGGGGGTTCTAGGATTGTGTGAACACAAGCCATTGAGTCTTGTTTATTTAGATTCTGGGGACCAAACTCAGGTGTCAGACTTGTATCACAAATGCCTTTACCTGACAAGCAATCTCTTCAGTTCTCTTAAGAATGTTTTAGTTTTGAATTAATTTACCAAGTATCGGGTCTGGCTGACGTTCCCCTTCACTCCTAGTTACCCTGCATTTCTCTGCCCCTCCTACATGGTTAGATATCTGGCTGGTTGTTTTTTGTTTTTGTTTTTGTTTTTGTTTTTAAATCAGCTGCTTTGTGAACTGATTGAAACTCCTGGTCTGTAGTCCCCATCTCTAACCCAGGTGATTTGGTTTTGCTTTCTGGTACAGTTCACTTAGCCAGTGATAACTGTTTGACTAGATTGTCTTTCCCTTTTATAGTTTTACCTATCATGAATCCTTTACTGCAAAAAACATCTGGCATATTAGGTTGAAGTTTCCAAAATCCTTCTAACCAACACTTATAAAGAGGACCTGTATTTCCTAGTTCTTTTAGAATTAGGCCATTATGTGTTAAAGTACATTTTAAAACTAGCTTACCTTGCTTTAATATGATCAAGAGAACTACCTGTTGGGCTAGTTTTATGCCATTAGTGTATGCATGTTTGTTTATAATTGGAGAAGCCATAATAAGACATTTTACAACAGACGTATTTTACAATTGCTAGTGCCATTTCCAGAGACTAGGCCAGAGTGTTGTCAGACTTTCCTGTTGCAAATCAGGTGTCAAAACCCAGAAAACTACGAGGTGTGAATCGCTTTTTATAACATGATAAAGGGCACAGATGCATTAGTAGTCTTTGGTTGTGATGTGTTTTTGTTGTTTATGTGAAGTCAGTGTGAAGTGGCAAATTATACAAGTTATTTCTGTTGGGAACCCATTGTTTGATCTTTGCAAAGCAGTTTGAGAGGAATGGGAATAATTTATAGACGTTTGTCCTTAGTTTTATTTTCCTTTTTACTGTATCTTGCCTGAGCTGAAGTTTTACATTTTTACTTACAGTAATATTTTTCTAGCAATGTGTTTATCTTTATTCATTCCACAGAATGTTCCAAAGAAATCATTCTAAAGCAAGTGGTTCTCAACCTTCCTAATGCTGGGACCCTTTAATACAGTTCCTCATATTGTGGTAAACCCCAACCATAAAATTATTTCATTGCTACTTTATAACTGTAATTAACTACTGTTATGAATCATAATGTAAATATCTGATATGCAGGATATTTGGTGTGTGATCCCTGTGAAAGGGTCATTTGTGCCCCCCCCCCCCCAAAAGGGGTTGTGACCCACAGGTTAAGAACCACTGTTTTAAAGGATGCATCTCCCTTGTTGCTGGTCAGCCACAGAAAACATAAGAGCTTTAAATAGGATTTTGTTTTTACATGTATATTCGCCTGTGGTTTTTATATGCATGCTTGTGAGTAGGTGCCCGTGTTGGAGGATTCATGTGCCCATGTGTGTGCATGAGGAAGCCAAAGGTTGATGTTAGATGTCTTCTTTGATGGCTCTCCTCTTTCTTTACTGAGGCAGGGTTGTCACTAAACTTGGAGCTTGATGATTGGGCTAGTCTAGCTAGCTAGCTTGCCCTGGGGATACCATTGTCTTTGCCTAATAGCAACTGGGCTTATAGGCATGCTGTCAGCTTTATGTGGGTGCTGGGGATCTGAACTCTGATCCTTACACTTCTAAGCTGTCACTCCAGCCACACAACTTTTGTTTTGAAATTACAGTACATATCCTTTTTGTGTTATTTGCCATAAAATCATGGTATACATGACTCACAATAAAATGAACGTCTTAAAGATAAACTCAGTTTTCCCAGACTAAGCAATCAAAGAAGGGATTTCCCACATCTGTGGAAAGACACATCTCATTAAATGCACCTGTAAGCCCATCTAGGATCTTTTTGTTAAGTTTTATTTTGTTTTTGCTGTGTTTGAGACATACCCTCCTATGTAGCACAGGCTAGCCTAAACTCACAGCAGTCCTCCTGCCTCAGCCTCCCAGGTGTTGGGATAACGGGCATGAGTCACTGTGGCTGGCTTATTTTCTAGGTGTTTTGTTTTGTTTTGTTTTTTAACCTCAAACTATGTGACAGGAACTGGCTGTTTGTGCAAGTTGTTTTTTTGTTTGTTTTTCCATGCAGTGGGTTTTGTCCTCTCATTCATCATAAGACATTTAACATTAACTAGAACTGGCTCCTGGGAGAGGATTGTTTATCTGGGAGTTACTGTTTGAATGAAAAGTGTGTCCACTTACGTGCAGTGGAATACTGACCATTTTGTACATGTAGCTGAGACACTGGGTTATACAGTTTCATTCAACAGGCTTCTTCTGAGTGCCACATGAGTAACAGACCCAGTTCTAGGCACTGAGAGTGGGTGATATTCGAGACAGGGAATATTTCTGGAGGGTCAACAAGAGAAGGTGCTGGAACATACTGACTGGGTTTTAGAACAAAGCAGAACATGACAGAAAGACGTTATATTTATATCAGAAAATCAGGACTAAGAACATGGAAACCTGAATATTTTCAAGTTAATATATTTTAAGTACAAAATTACATCTATAGTCATCGCCTTCCCCAGTCTTTTTTAGCAGAATGTTAATACCACAAGATAGAAAAATTATTGAACTTGACGTAATCTCTGGTGCCTGTTTCACAGGATATAAAGATGACTTTTACATCCGGTTGCCTCTTGACAGGCATTGTATATCAAATGCAGAGAAAATTGATTGTGTGAAGAAAAATTATATAAATTTAATTCAGAACCTTTTTCTGTTTTTCATAAAATGATTGCTCAAAGAATTCCATCTTGTAGCTGTTGAAAGCCCACTGCAGTTTATGGTATAACTGATAAAATCTGCATCCTTGGCCTTCTGACAACCTTTCCACCAGCAGATGGTGGGCGTAAAGATGTCATTCATCATTTATTTACAATGGGCTTTATTTATTCTAGTGTCAACAGCTGCCCCGGGGAGTGGGTTATTGAATTCAAATGTGAAGCTCTGGGTTATTTGCTTCCTTTCAAATTTGTCTTCAGAGCTTCGTTGCTAGGAGTCCATTCTGGGCTCTAATAATGATTCATGTATTGTGAAGCCATTCAGTAAATTGGGTTGTCAGGGATTGCCAAAAAGGGTTAGGGGTCTTGTTTGGGGTGGGAGGGTAGTGGGAATGCCGCCTGTGCATCCTGGTGATTGGGGCAATAGTGCTATTCTATGACTTTTCCCTACAACTGGTGAAGTTTTCTCCTGCGTATGACCTCCTTTCCCTCATGCTCGGTTAGGTGTAATATGAAAATGTAAAGGATATTGTTTTTAAGGAAGCTTCTCAACCTTCTGTTTCTTGACAGGCAGGGCAGGAGTCCTTTCGTTCTATCACAAGGTCATATTACAGAGGTGCAGCGGGGGCTTTACTAGTGTATGATATTACAAGGTGAGTATTACCAGTTTTTCATCTCACTACAAGGAAATTATTTCCAAAGAAGTGTGGTTACCAGGAACAACAGTATATCATCTTTATGCTCTAGCTCCTCACCCTTATAACTGTATCTTGAATCAAATTTAAATTTATTCTCAAAATCTGCAGCTCAATTTAAGTAATCCCCAGATTGATCCATTTGGTAGTATTATACAGTTATTGGAATTTTCTAAACTGTACTAAAAGTTGTATTTGTCCTAACTGAAATCTAATCAGTGAACTCTAAATCCAAATTTTGTGCTTTAAATATGGTTCTCGTAGTGTAAGTGGCTGTGGCTAACATGGTTAATGTTGGGGGTCTGTAGACTGTTCATTGTGTACTATGAAGAGAAATAATTGAAAACTGAAATCACATACCATTATGTTTAGGAGAGACACGTTCAACCACTTGACAACCTGGTTAGAAGATGCCCGTCAGCATTCCAATTCCAATATGGTCATCATGCTTATTGGAAATAAAAGGTAAAAGAACTAACCTAGAGCTTAACTTGCATTCATGGTGAACATTGTGGTTAGTATTTGTGACTGATTTGTCTGCATGAAGGTACTGTCTTCTTAAGTTTAAAGTTTCATTTAAATCCTAAGATATTTCTTTAGATATTACTGTTAAGTTTAGCTTTTTATTAGTCAGTTTATTTTATGTGTTTGGGTGTTTTGCCTGCATGTGTCTACGTGCACCGTGTGTGCTCCAAGGTGGTCAGGAGAGGACATCAGACCCCTGGAACTGGCAGTTGTGAGCTACCATGTTCATGCTGAGAATTGAATGCAAGTCCTTGGAAGAGACAGCAATTGTTCTGAACCTCTGAGCCATCTCTCTGGTCCCAAAATTTACAATTATTGTTGATGTTGTTGTTGCTGCTGTTTATTATTATTTAAAATAGGATTTGTTCAAGGGTATACTTTTTAAAAAACAGCCTAAGGAACTTTTGTCTTTTTGTCCTTAATTTCAGCACTCAACAAAGGCAGGCAGATCTCTGAATTCTATTTAGGCCAGCCTGGTCTGCTTAGTGAGTTACAGGCCAGCCAGGACTATATAGTGTAGCTAGAGTTTTCCTACCGGGCCCACAGTCAGGACAAATCTCTGTCACCCGCCAGTCCCACAGCCGCTCAGACCCAACCAAGTAAACACAGAGACTTATATTGTTTACAAACTGTATGGCTGTGGCAGGCTTCTTGCTAACTGTTCTTATATCTTAAATTAATCCATTTCTATAAATCTATACCTTGCCACATGGCTTGTGGCTTACCGGCATCTTCACATGCTGTTTGTCATGGTGGCGGCTGGCAGTGTCTCCTCAGCCTTCCACTTCCCAGAATTCTCTCCTCCTTGTCCCGCCTATATTTCTTCCTGCCTGACCACTGGCCAATCAGTGTTTTATTTATTGACCAATAAGCAACATGTTTGACATACAGACCATCCCACAGCAATATAGTGAGACCCTACCAAAAAAAAAATAAAATAAAATAAAATAAAACCCACTGATTTGATGGAAGGACAAGGAGCTATTAAGTATCCAGACTGAGCTGAGTGTGGTGGCACATAGCAGTAATCTGAGAGGTTGAAGAAGTAAGATCATCATTACATAGCATGAGCATGTTTCCCAAAAACTTGAAAAATACATGTGTTCATATTTATATTATCCCATTTGCTTTAAATACTTAATAGAAATAAGTATCTGTACAGAATACAGGAAAACATTTCTCATTTTAATGACATAATAGTCATAATATCTATTAATACAATAAAAGGTTAGTTAGATATATTTAAGTGCTAAAGCACAAGTAGTATTTTTCAGTAAATATATGAGTCTCTTACTTGCTTGGTTAGAGCTCCCCCCCCCCCCAAGATATTTTATATTATTTGAGGCTATTGTGAAAGGCGTTGTTTCCCTGGATTCTTTCTCAGTTCATTTGACATTTGTATATAGGAGGGCTGCTGGGTTTTGTGAGTTAATTTTGTATATAGCTTCTTTGCTAAAAGTGTTTATTAACTGTTGGAGTTCCTTGGAGGAATTTTTGAAGTCACTGTGGTCATTTGAAAGAAAATGGCCCCCCAAAGGGAGTGGCACTATTAGGGGGTATGGCCTTGTTGGAGGAAATGTGTCACTGTGGGGCTGAGCTTTAAGGTCTCCTATGCTCAAGCTATGCCCAGTGTCACAGTTCACTTCTGTGCACTGATCAAGATATAGAACTCCCAACTTCTTCTCCAGCACCTTGTCTGCCTGTATGTCACCACGTTTTCCACCATCATGATAATGGCCAACCTCTGAAACTGTAAGCTACTGAAATGAAATGTTTTCTCTTATAAAAGTTACTGCGGTCATGGTGTCTCTTTACAGCAATTGATATCCTAAGGCAGTCACTTATGTAATCTGTCATATCATCTACCAGTAAAGATACTGTGACTTCTTCTTTTCCAATTTATATCCCCATGATCTCCTTCAGTTGTCTTACTGCTCTGCCAGGACTTCAGGTGCTACATTGAATAGATACAGAGAGAGTGGACAGCCTGTCTTGTTCCTGATTTTCGTGGAATTGCTTTGAATTTCTCTCCATTTAAGTTGGTGTTGGCTATGGACTTGCTGTAAATCACCTATATTATATTGAAGTATGTTGTATCCCTAATCTCTCCAGGACTTTTATCATGAAGGGGTGTTGGATTTTGTCAAAGGCTTTTTCTGCATCTAATAAGATGATCACATGGTTTTTGTCTTTCAGTTTGTTTATATGGTGGATTACACTGACAGATTTTGGTATGTTGAACCATCCCTTCATCTCTGGGATGAAGCCTATTTGATCATGGTGGATGATCTTTTTGATGTGTTCTTGGGTTTGGTTTGCAAGTAAAATATTGAAAATTTTTGCATCCCTGTTTATAAGGGAAATTGGCCTTTCATTCTCTTTGTTAATGTCTCTATGTAGTTTGGATATCAAGGTAATTGTGGCCCTCATAAAACAAATTGGGCAATGTCCCTTCTGTTTCTACTTTGTTGAATAATTTGAGGAGTATTGACATTAACTCTTCCTTGAAACTGGTAGAATTCAGTTCTAAAATCATCTATCTGGCCCTGGGCTTTTTTTGGTTGGAGACTTTGAATAACTGCTTCTATTTTACTAGGGGTAAGATTTCTCTAATTTTATAGAGTACAGGTCTTTAAAGTATGTCCTTAAAATTCTGGATTTCCTCAGTATCTGTTGTTATATCTCCCTTTTTCATTTCTAATTCTGTTGACTTGGATATTCTCCTTTTAGTTAATTTATATAAGGGTTTCTCAATGATTTTCTCAGAGAATCAACTCTTATCTAATTATTTTTTTTGGTATTGGTTTTATTTGTTGTTATTATTTGTATGTTATTGATTTTAGCCTGAGTTTATTTCCTGCTATCTACTCCTTTAGGGTATGATTTTTCTTTTTTCTTTTTTTTTCTTCTTTCTTTGTTCTAGCACTTTCAGGGGTACTGTTAAGTTACTAGTAAGAGAGCTCTAATTTGTGGGGGAGGGGGCACTTAGTGCTATGAACTTGTCTCTTAGAACTACCTTCATTGTGTCCCATGACTTTGGGTATGTTGTGCATTCATTTCTAGGAAGTGTTTATTTCTTTATTTCTGTCTGGACCCATTTTTTATTCAGAAGAGAGTTGTTCAGTTTCTATGAGTTGGTAAGGTTTCTGTTGTTGTTGATATCCAGCTTTAATCTGCGGTCAGATAGGATGCAGGGTGTAATTTCAATTTTCTTGTATCTATTGAAACTTGCTTTGTGACCGAGTATGGGGTCAATTTTGGAGAAAGTTCTGTGAGGTGCTGAAAAGAAGGTATATTCTTTTGTGTTTAGGTGAAATATTCTGTAAATACCTGTTAGGTCTGTTTGGTTTATAACATCAGTTAGCTTTAGCATTTCACTGTTTAGTTTTTGTCTGGCCTATCTATTGAGGAGAGCGAGGTATTGAAGTCTCTCATTATCAGCGTGTGAGGATCAATATGTGATTTAAACTGTAGTAATGTTTATTTTAACAAACTCAGGTGCGCTTGTGTTTGGTGCATAGATGTTAAGAATTGCAACGTCCTCTTAGTGGATATTTCTTTTGATGAGTATGTAGTGTCTTTCTCCATTTCTTCTGATTAGTTTTGGTTTGAAATCTATTTTGTCAGATATTAAAATGGCTACACCAGCTTACTTCTTAGGTCCATTTGTTTGGAATCTTCTTTTTTCATCCTTTGACCCTGAGGTGATCTATCTTTGATGTTAACGTGTGTCTTGGATGCAGCAGCCGGATGAGTCCTGTTTTCACATCTATTCTGTTAGTCTGTGTATTTTTATTTGGGAATTGAGACCATTGATACTGGGGGTGGGGTGCGGGAGGAGAGGGAGGGAGAGAAGAAAGAGAGAGTGTTTCCCCTCATTTGATTTGCTGGTCTCGGAATATTTCTTCCTTATGTTTTCTTGGGTGAGGTTAACTTCTTTAGGTTAGAGTTTTTCTTCTAGCACCTTCTGTAGGGCTGAATTTTAGATAGATACTACTTAAATTTATTCTTACCATGAAATGCCTTATTTTCTCCATCTATTGTGAATGAAAGCGTTGGTGGGTATAGTAGTGTGGGCTGCCATTGGGGTCTCTCACAGTTATTAGAGACCTTCTGGCTTTTACACTCTCCATTGAGATTGAGAAGTCAGGTTTCATTCTATTAGGTCTGCCTTGATATGTTACTCAGTCTTTTTCCCTTGCAGCTTTTAATGTTCTTTCTTTGGTCTGTACATTTAGTATTTCCGTTATCATGTGCCAAGGGGACTTTCTTTTCTGGTCCAGTCTATTTAGTGTTCTTATGTTTCTTGTACCTTTATAGGCATGTCCTTTAGATTGGGAAATTTTCTTCTTTGATTTTGTTGAAAGTATTTTCTTTGCCTTTGACCTGTGGGGTTTTTGTTTGTTTGTTTTTGTTTTGTTTTTCCCACTTTCTCTATTCCTATTATTTTCAGATTTGTTTTTTTTTTCTTAGAATGACCCAGATTTCCTAGATATTTTGTGCCAGGAGTTTTTTAGATTTAACATTTTCTTAGACAGAAATATCCATTTCTTCTGTCATATTTTCAATGTCTGAGATTCTCTTTTCCATCTCTTGCATTCTGTTGGGGAGGCTTGTTTTTAAGGTTCCTGTTCAAGTTCCTATGTTTTTCATTTCCAGATTTCCTTCAGTTTGGGTTTTCTTTATTGATTCTATTTTGACGTTCGTGTCTTGAACAGTTTTATTTATTCCCTTCCACTATCTGTGTTTCCATAGATTTCTTTAAGAGATTTATTCATTTCCTCTTTAAGGACCTCTATCATATTCATAAAGGGCTTTTTGAAGGTCTTTTGTGTGTGTGTGTGTTTCAACTGTGTTGGAATATTCAGAGTCTGCTGTGGTAGAGTTGCTGGACTCTAGTGGAGACATAATGTTTGGGCTGTTATTGATCATATTTTCATGCTGTCATCTAGGCATCTGGGTTTGGAAAGATTCTAGGTGTAATTCTAGGTGCTGATATCCGGTCTGGTCTTTGTTTGGTGGGTGTTTTTTGTTCCTTGGTTTCTGTTGCTCTCTCTGGTTCTTAGGAGAGTGTGGTGGCTGTGTGTTGCCTGATGGGAAATTCCTCTGGGATCCTGCTAGGTGTGGGCACTGTAGGTTCTAGGTATGGGCTAGTGGAGGGCTTAGGGGTCCACAGGAGGGAGGAAAGCAGGGTATTCCGCCAGGATTTGCTTAGTTCCTTGGGAATAGGAGCAACCCAGCTGGATTTTGAGGAATAGAGGGAGAATGAAGAGCTGCAGTTAGCCTACATGCTTCCATTGATGGAGTGGCCTGGGAATGCCTCTTGGAATTGGGGCCTGGGATAAAGCAATATGAGGGGGGAGAGTAGTTTGGAGGGGAAGATCTGTGTAATCCGCTGGAGATGGGAGTAGAGGAAAAGGGTGGCCTCAGCAGGTGGTCTGCTGCAGAGCTAGGGATAAGACTGGGGAATTGGATTTGGAGGGAGGAGGGAAAGGTGAAAATCTGTATTTAGCTTACCTGCTCTCCTGGCTGGAGAATAATCATATTTTTAAATGGTAGAAATAGAAGTCATTTAATAACAAGCATGTTTAAGTTTTTCTTTCATTAATTAGTAAAGAAACCAGTTAGCTATATGTCCAGTCCAAAAAAGAACTCAGAATACCACACATATTCAGATAAGGAATGCCACCACATGAATTTACAGACAGATGACCACCAAAGACTATTCGCAGGATGATAATTGTAGTACACACCTCCTGCATTGCTATTAGTAACAACGTTATTATCTGTTTCCACAAATAAACCTCTGTCTCGACAGTCTTTGAAACACTGTGAAATATGGTAGCAATAGAGGGAGATTATAGCACTGAACTCATATATTGAGGGGATCGCGTCTTTTTATCAAACTAAGAACATAGGTGAGTGTGGCGGTGTGTCTGCAGTCCCACCCTGCACAAGGCTGAAGCAGTAGGATCACAGGCCCATGGCACTGCAGGCTACACAGTGAGACCCTGTCTTAAAAACAAGAGCGTAAGCTAAGAAAAAGGGAAACAGTGGCATCAGAAGCTAGTGCTTTTGTTTGGGGCGATTGAGAACAAGATCTTTACTGTGTAACTGGCCATCCTCCTGTCTCAACCTTCTCAGTGCTGGGATTGAAGATGTGCACCACCATGCCTGGCTACAAAAAATAATTTTTGAAAAATAAGTAAAATAGATAAGGATCACGTTATCAGAATCAGAAATAAAACGGTGACATTACTACAGATCCCTCTGATACTAAAAAGAAGAGGATGTTGTAAACAGACTGAATGGAGAGCTATGCCACATTCACGGGTCTTAAGACTATGTGTGTCTCATGTATCTCAGTGTCTTAGGGTTTCTATTGCTGTGAAGAGACACCATGACCATGGCAACTCTTTTTTTTTTTTAATTAATTTTTTAAATTTATTTTACATACCAACCACAGTTTCCCCTTCCTCCCCTCCTCCTGTTCCCTCCCCCCACCTCCCTTCTACTCTCCCCCCATCCACTCCTCAGAAAGGGTAAAGCATCCCATGGAAATCAACAAAGCATGGCATATCAAATTGAAGCAGGACCAAGTTCCTCCCCCCCTACATCAAGGCTGAGCAAGGCATCCCACCATAGGGTATAGGTTCCAAAAAGCCAGCTCATGCGCCAAAGACAGATTCTGGTCTAACTGCTAGGGGCCCCACAGACCAAGCTACACAACTGTCACCCACATGTAGAAGGCCTAAGTCGGTCCCATGCAGGCTCCCTAGCTGTCAATCTAGAGTCTGTGAACTCCCACAAGCTCACATCAGCTGTCTCTGTGGGTTTCCTGGTCATGATCTTGAACCCCTTGCTTATATAATCCCTCCTCCCTCTCTTCAACTGGACTTCTGGAGATCAATCCAGTGCTTGGCCGTGGATCTCTGACCATGGCAACTCTTGTAAGGAAAACATTTAATTGAGGTAATGGCTTACAGTTTCAGAGGTTCAGTCCATTATAATCATGGCAGGGAGCATGGCAGCTAGGAGTAGAGGGGCATGCAGGCCGATGTGGTGCTGGAGAAGGTGCTGAGAATTCTTACACCTAGACTTGCAGGCAACAGGAAGTGGTGTGTCACACTGGGTGGTATCTTGAGCATATATGAGACCTCAAAACCCACCTCCACAGTGACACACTTCCTCTAACAAGGCCATATCTGCTCCCACAAAGCCACACCTTCTAATCGTGCCACTCCCTTTGGGGGCCATTGTCTTTCAAACCACCACATTGAGGCTGGCTTCAAACTCACTCTGTAGCCAGGAATGATGCTTATCCCCTTCCCTCCACCCCCAAATGCTGGGAATACAAGCCTGAGCCACCACATCTAGATTATGCAAGATGGTAGTTTTTCAAGATTTCTCTTAAAAGTTATTCTAATCCCAACCAAAATGTTATGTATTTTTAAGGGATTTAGTCAGAATCTGAGTTTAGAATTTTTTTTTAATGTTAAGATGTAGTCTAACCATAGCAACTTTGACATAGGGAACAAAATTGGAAGATCTACTTGTCTTACTAATACAGATTTTCAGATTTTTATTGTGTGTTGTTGAATGGGGGAGTTGTCTGGTTGGTTGTTTTTGTTTGGTTTTGTTTTTTCACAAAGTCTCTATAGTTGGCCTAGAACTTACTCTGTAGACAACAGGCTATCCTTGAACTTCAGTGACCGCCCCTCTGTCAGTTTCCTCTGTACTGGGACCGTGGGTATGTGCCACTGTGCCCAGCAAGGTTTATAAGAAAGCTGCTATACTCACATTAGTACTTCAGTCAGCTTCCTAGCGTTAGGAGGAAAATGCCTAACTGAAAGTCACGTTCAAGTGAGAAGAAGTTTCATTAGATGACTCGGTGCTCTCACTTAGGGTCCATAGCAGTGGAGTGCACTGTGGCAGAAGCTTTTACATAAAGAAAAGAAAACTAGTCACTTTGAGGTGTCCAGGAAGCAAAAACAGGAATGAACTATTGATAAGCTACTCAGAATAATTGTACTGAGTGAAAGACAACTAGCTAACCGTGTGAATGCATTTACATAAACAGTAATAGTAAAGGTTTTGAACTTTTATAATAAAACATTCTTAAAGAAACTCTTCCTTCACCAATCCAGTTCTTTATGAAACACTGCAAGGAGACACCCAGCCTTGTAGCTTAGATTTTTGTCTGTCCCTACACATCGCCCAGTGGTTTTGCTGTAAGAAGAAACTGAGAGTTAAACTAAGATAAACAATCCATATTTCTTTAACACTGGATTTTACAAAGTCTCCTATAACTTCAGGGAATTGAATGGCAGATATTTTGATCACATTCTTAGAAACGCAGGCACTGAGGCCAGTGGATGAGGAGTTCAGGTCAGTCCTCCTCGTTTAAACTGTTAGCCAAGTGACTTTCTGCTTTGGTAACCCACTGTGTTTGAAGATGGAGTGCTTGCTATACAGTAGCTGCCTTCCTGCTACTGCTGTAAGTACTTAACATTGTGGAACTCGGACTTGGAATATTTTTCTGCTTGAATTCTAGTCACTTGAAATAGGCAATGTAGTTCAAGCATTTGGACCTTCATAACCCATGAGTAATGTAGCTAATTATGCATGTGTGACATGGTGGAAAAAACGGTCAGTGTCAAGTCCCATGGTGCATTTTCCACTGACTGACTCCTCTGTTTGTGCTGGGTTAGTTACTAATATAACTCCTTCTCTCCTGTGTTCAGTGACTTAGAATCTAGGAGAGAAGTGAAAAAAGAAGAAGGTGAAGCTTTTGCACGAGAGCATGGACTTATCTTCATGGAAACTTCTGCCAAGACTGCTTCCAATGTAGAGGAGGTAAGTAAGTGAGGGGCCTCGTCCATTTGCTTACAGACATTGTATTCCATAGTCCTTAACATTGTATTGACTGGTTTTTATTCTGTAACTTTCAAGTTTTTAGTAGTTGTTGAATATAATAAAGTAGAACAATCGCTTTTCTTTGAAGTTCTTCTGATGTGTATTTCCTGTCCGGCTCTTGCATTGTCTTCTGAAGCCCAGTAGCCTGCATGTGCCAGTATATCTGTGTGCAATATCACTGTTTGAGAGTCCTGCTGTCTTTAATGGGTAAAACTTATATTATCTCGTAGGTTTTCATTCATCTAATCAGCCCAAACTGTTAGTTTTCTGAATACATTTTTATGTATATTATTTGGATATACTGCACATAGATGATTAGAATTACTATATTCTGTATTTTATCCAAAGTGGAAATAAGACTAAGAAAGCAACTTACTGAAGTAACGCTGAATTTCTACCTCCCATGAGACCAGCTTATAACAATGGAAGAGACCCAGGAAAACAGTGGCTGGAAAATCTCCTCGTTGCCTTGGAAGTAGAGCCAAGGCAAGGGCCCTGTGCATCAGCTAGCATAGCACTGTAGACACAGAATCTCATTAGTAAATACTAAATTAATACTTGGTGCTCTTCAGTTAACTCTTGAATTCAGAAATTAACTGTGGTAATACTGTGACACTGGTTTATTCAGTGAAGAAATCTTCCTTGTTAAGATCCACTTATCTATCCTTGATGAGATAGCCTGCAATGATTCTAAATGTGTTTCCTACAGGCACCAGCCCGTGCTTGTTTGGAGCAGTAGTTACAGATTGATAACATGCATTTCCCGTCACCCAGAACACCAGTGAGAAATCTCCTCACCCTTTTGTCTGTCTTCAAGTAGAAATGCACACATCTATCTGAAGCTAGCCATTGCAGGGAGCTTCTCCTCTCTTGGTGGTGTTGTATTTGAAATCATAAAGGCCAGTCTTTGGTGGGGAAGGGTTTCAAGACATCTGAAGCATGTCTGCATTCACGAAGAATCACAGTGTGAGGTCACATAACAAGGCTTAGATTCATGGGAAAAGTTTATTCTAATTCTGTCTCTAATGCCTTTGTATGTTTTTTTTCTTAACAGCGTTCATTTGTAGTAAATTGCTGTTGTCCTGTTAGTTGAGTATTTTAATGAAAAGCTGTGTTCCTGGAGTAGATGAGCAGCACTATAAACCTATACTTATGATTTATAGACTAATTGTTTAAATTTCATCTGAGCAAGAATTTGCCTTACTTATAAGGACATCGCATTTTACTTAACAATGAAATCTAATTTGCCACCCAAAAGCTGAACATACTATGATGAAGTATTTTAAGATGGAGGACTATATTGTGATCTAAAAAAAGGTGGAATCAAGTGGGACATGTGACTAATGACTGGAGTCCCCGCACTGAGTCCCAGCTGACTCAGAATTGCCGTGAATTTGAGACTAACCTGGTAGCTAACTTCTGCTCCTGAGGAGATAGACTAGCTTAACTTTCCTGCTGCCAAGTACAGCTAAAAAAGAAGCCAGAGTCCCAGGAAAGGGGCACCTTGATGCAACAGAGAGTCTTTAGGGATCTGTGGGCCGTAGGGTGCTGTTCTAGGCTAGGGCATGATAAAGTGCTTGTCTGACTTGCACAGGACCTAGGCTAGATCCCCAGCCCTACCAGGAAAGAAAGGGAGAGGGAGGGACAGAAGCTCATGGTGACACACACTTGTAGTACCGGTTCTTCAGGCCAGTTTGCTACATAGTGAGTCCCTACTTCAGAAAACAACCAGGAAGAGGCTAGAGAGATGGAGCAGCACTGGCTGTTCTTCCAGAGGTCCTGAATTCAATTCCCAGTACCCACTTGGCAGCTCACAACCATCTATAACTGTAGTCCCATGGGATCTGATGGCTCTTCTGGTGTGCAGATGTACGTGCATCGAAACACCCATATACATAAAGTACATAAATAAATAGGTCTGGGGGGGGGGGACAAAAAAGTGACTACCCCATCTACACTACAGAAAAAAAGAGGTGCCATATCCACCACCACTAGACCAAGATTTTCCCAGCATTACTTAGTAAAGAAATGGAACCACCACTTCCCACTTAGATCACTGGAAGCAGAGGAAGCCCACCAAAGTAGAGGCCTAAATGCAATCCAGAGTTTCACAACATAGTCCTCAAAATGCCTGGGTTCCAGTAGAAGATTCCCTGTGTACCTAGACCAGGAAGATTGTACACTGAATGAACAAGAGGTTGGGTGTGGTGGCTTACACCTGTAATCCCAGTGCTTGCGAGGCTGAAATGGGGGTGGGGGAATTCCTGTGATCAGCAGCGTGGGCTGATAAGTGAGTTCCAAGCTAGCCTAGGATACAGAGTAAGACCCTGCCTGAAACAAAAGCAGAAGACCACTGAGATGGAAAAGATAGAATTATTGAGGTGAAATGTCTTAAAGTGTTAGCAAAAGAAATGGAAAAAGCAAGTTATGGAGCAAGTGTAGCCAAGTTCAAGAACCACATAGCACACACAATACAGTAGTAGCTTAAATAAACCCCAGTCATAAAAACTTAGCTCTCTTTAAGGAGTTAGACCCTGAGTTCCTGAGGAATTTGCATATGCCAAGAGCTGTAAGGAGGAATAGCTAAAGCAGGTACAAGCCAACAAGGTCATGAGATGTGTGTCTTCATAAAGTCCACAGGGGTGCGAAAACTCTATAGACTCCAAAGGGTGTCAGTCACAAGCTCAGTCAGCATGCCTGCATCACCCACCCACAACTGAGAAGCATGAATTGCTAGTATTCTTGGCTCCCAGCTCCACCTCCAGCTCCTGCTTAGGCTCAGCCACATGAAGACTCTCTAAGTGGTAGAGGACTGATGTGATCCCGGGACTGTTACCTGTTTGAGGCCAGGGTACTCCTGTGCTGTTTACATAAATAAACCTGAGGTATGACTACCAAAAACTATAAAAAGTTTTAAGTTTTAAAACAATAGAAACTACCCAGTTTAAACTGCAGCGATAGACTAGGGATGTGGCTTAGTGGTATAGCATTTGCCTCGTATGCATTAAACCCTGGCTTTGATCTTTTGTTAAGAGGCTTCTAAACTGCAGGGAAAAAAAAATCGGCTGAGGGGAAAATGAATAGTACCAAATCGACTTGTGGGGTTATAACAAAAGTGGTTATGTTTAGTTAGTCCTAAAAGAAGGGAAAGAGTGTGTCTCTAAAAAGATACTCAAAACAAAAATGACTGAAAAGATTAGGAGGATCAGGGGGACGGTACATACAGAGTCAAGCCAAGCCAACCCGAACAAAATAACACCAAGTAAATCCCTAGCAAAGAACGCTCTGTATGGTCAAATTTCTGAAAGTGAAAGAAAAAGAAAACTTTAAAACCCCAGGGTGTTTGGAGTGTGGGACACAGGAATTCAAGAGACATTTCTCATCAGAAACCATAAAACAGGCTGGGGAGATGTCTCCAAGGTTATGACCACTTGCTGTTCTTGCAGAGGACTGGGGTTCCGTTCCTATCATTTATGTGGCAACTCACAGTCATCTGTAACTCCAGTTCCAGAGGGTTCCCACTCCCTTATCTGGCCTCTGTGAGTATTGCACACATGTGGTCCACATATATACATGCATATATGTAATATTTTTTTCAAAAGAAACCATGGGAACCAGAAGAAAGTGGCAAATTTTTCAAGAGCTAAATAAAAAAATTGTTAACCTAGAATTCTTTACCTACCACAAGTGTCTTTCAGGAATGAAGGAAAAATCAAGGCATTGTCAGATAAATAAGTTTGTCAATTGCAGATCTACCATGGAAGAGTGTCGGTAGGAAATGAAATGAAGAAAGATCTCTCAGAGCACTGTAATGAAAGAAAACATGCTAAAATGACACACTGTTGAGTAAGCAACCCTGCTCAGTGTAGGTATCAGAGTAGGCAAAGAGAAATCTTTTAAACCATAGATGACGAAGGGACATCATAGAAAGAACATTCTCTAAACTGTACTAGGTTTAGTTAAAACAAAGGTACTAGTAGACAGTGGTTAGTTAGTTATATGTATATGGGATAATACCGTGTGCTGTACTTGAAAGATCTTATAAAGAGACACACCAGAAACAATATGTAAATCAAATTTAAGGCTAACAAATGTTTAAATCAAAAGACAGCAGGGAAGCTGGGCATAGTAATGCATTCCATAGTCCCAGCTTCTTGGGAGGCAGGCACAGGAGTATCGCAGTCACTTTGGGTCACTTAGGGGAGGCACTATTTCAAAATACAGCCTTTTAAAAGGGCTGGCATAAATGGTAGAGTTTTTTGTTAACGCCAATGAGCCCTGGTAAGACACATGCACAGGAAAGAAGGAAAGGAGAGAAGTGGAAAAAATGATAGACTTGGGCTTTGTATGTCAGTAATAAATGTAATAGAAAGCTCAATCAAAAGATAGAGATAAGCAGAGAGGACTAAATAATATATCTCAGCTGTGAGAAGTCTACAACAAACTTCAAATACAACAATATAGGGAGATTGAAAGTGAAGTAATTGAGAAAATAATACATAAACATTAATAACAGAAAGTGGAAGCTGGGCAGTGGTAGCACACTCCTTTAATCCTGGGAGGCAGAGGCAGGCAGATCTCTGTGAGTTTCAAGCCAGCCTGGTCTACAGAGTGAGTTCCAGGACAGCCATAGTTACACAGCGAAGCCCTATCTGAAAAAGACAAGGAGAGAACGTGGAAGTAGCTATATTAGTAACAGGTGAAGAAAATATGAGAGCAAAGATAATTGTCAGAGACAAAGGGGAATAAGTCAGCTCACCAGGAAGTCATGGGGGTCATTAAATGTGTATTTACCAGACAAAGCTTAAGATTCCTAAGGCAAAAACTGGTACAGTTGAAAGGAGATCTAGCCATGTCCACAGCTAATGTTAGAAAATAAAAGCTTTCTTAAGTGCCTTAAGACCGGAGACAAAATATTGGGTCATAAGATAAAAAATAGAATTTATAAAATTGACAAGCTTCTGGCAAGATGACTGTCCAGGAGACACAAAGCTACCGGCATCGGTAACAAACAAGACTGACTTCCTCTAGCTCTTGAGACACAAAAAGATAAGAGAGTGCTGTAAATAGTCACACCACACAGAGATGACAACACAGATGAATTGAACCAATTTCTCTTGAGCAAACTATCTCAACCCACCCTGTATCAAATAATTTCGGATTTTCAACCACTAAGACTATTTATTTCCTGTAAATTCAGATGGCGTGGCTCCTGGATACGGTTCAGCAGCCCAGCAACATCATTAAGGACAAGTATCTCTCTATCCTGCTCCCCTCTCTTCAGCCTGTGTATCCTCAGCCTTGTGATCATGTGCTAACAGTATTTAAACATCCCACAGTCATCTGGTAACATTGAGAGGTTTAAATATGGTCTTGGTGAGCCCATGATAAAGGAACCAGTTGAGCCAATACAGACTTCTGACTTCCTTGTGGGGTATACAGTTGTGGTGAGGTGAATGTTGGCAAGAATTCTTAAACTCTGGGTGTTCTTTTCCAGAGCTGCTGCAGTTTCTTGACTGCATATTTTCACTGTGATTAACCTAACAAGAGAAAATGTAGAGTCATTTGTTAGATAGATAGAGAGGTGCATAGCTCAAAGTGTAGGAGAAAGTTAGGAAGCATCACCACACTCCAGGAACTTCATGTGTTTAGCTATGTAGAAGTTCCTCAAATAATTAGTTTGAATAGTCCTTTAAACTGTTAAGGAAGTTGACTTCATAATTTAAAAGCTTCCTCAGAGCCAGGTATGGTGGCCCACACCTTTAATCCCAGCACTTGGGAGACAGAGGCAAGTGGATCTCTGTGAGTTTGAGATCCTTGTCTACATAGTGAGTTCTAGGACAGCCAGGGCTATGTAGAGAGACCTTGCCTCAAAATAAACAAACAAAAAAATCTTCCTCAGAAGAAATCTGTAGGTCCAGATTGGTTTTTTTGTTTTGTTTTGTTTTGTTTTGGAGAATTTGAAACGTTAAGAAAGAAATGAATACCAGTGTTCTAGACTCTTTTCCAGACAGCAAAAAGTAAAACTTTTATTTTATGAAAATAACATTGCTCTGACACAAAACCAAAGACAATACAAATAAAGGAAAAGTACAAACTGGTGGACTTCATAGAGATGTAGACAAAAGTCCTCAACGAAATCCCAGCAAGTAGAATTTCAGTATGTATACATGTGTTTGTATATAAAACGTATACACGTCATGACCAAATGAATTTCTCCTGCTGTGCTTGCTCGGTGTCCAAAATGGAATCATTGTAACCTGATCGTAGCAAGTGATACAAAGAAAACATTTGATAAAATTCATTACTCACCCACACACTTTACCTTTTTCTTTTCTTTCTTTTTTCTTTTTCTTGGGAGGGAGGTGGTCTCAGAAAATAAAATTGAAGAGAATTTCCTCAACTCATTAAAGAGTGTACCCACACACCCCACATACAACTAAAGCTAATGGTATACTTCATTACAAAAGCCGAATGTCTTGCCCCTTAGTTCAGGAACAAGGAAAAAATGTCTGTCTCTGCTCTACTGAACATATTGATGGGAGGTCTAGCCTGCACACTATCATTAGGGAAAAAAATGAAGATGTACAGCTCAGGACAGAACAGATAAAGCTGTATTTGTATAATTACATCAGTAGGAAAATCTCTAGGAATTTACAAGGTAAGAATCTAGAATTATTAATGTTGTTCAGCAAGGTTGGTGGATACATGATAAACACAAAAATCAATTATATTTCTCTTCAAATTTCAGTACTACCTATAATTACACAAAAATTAAATGCTTAGATGTAAATCCGAAAATCTGTATAGCAGGCTAGACATATGACTCAGTGGGCAAAGTGCTGGACATGGCAAACAGAAGGCCTGAGTTTGAATTATTAACACTATCACACACATGCCTGTAACCCCGGGGGGCGGGGGGAGGGGGGAACCCCAGCAGGCAGATCCCAGGAGCCAACCAGTCTAGCCAAATCATTGAGCACCAGGCTCAGTAAGAGATACTGTGTCAAAAAATAAGATAGAGCTGAGCATCGTGGTTCACACCTTTAGTCCCAGCACTTGGCAGGCAAAGGAAGGAGGATCTCGGAGTTTCAGGCCAGCCTGGTCTACATAGCAAACACCAGGACTGCCAGGGCTACATAGAGAAATCTCATCTCAAAACACTTGAAAAGTGAGCTGGAAAAGCAACTGAGGATGACACCCACCTCACTCACATGTGCATATTACCAAACATGCAGAAAATTAAATATGTATGTGATTGTTTGTGTGTGGGTATGTATAAAACATACAATAAAAACTACAAAAACTAGCCGGGCGTTGGTGGCGCACGCCTTTAATCCCAGCACTCGGGAGGCAGAGGCAGGCGGATCTCTGTGAGTTCGAGGCCAGCCTGGGCTACCAAGTGAGCTCCAGGAAAGGGGCAAAACTACACAGAGAAACCCTGTCTCGAAAAACCAAAAAACAAAAAAAAAACTACAAAAACTAATAAAGTAAAAAATCTAAGTAGATGGAAAAACAGTGTGTATTCCTTGTTTGGGATATTTAGCTCCTTGATGACTGGTTGTTTGAATGAAAATGGCCCCCATGGGCTCATAGGGAGTGGCACTATTTGAAAGGATTAGGACAAGTGGCCTTGTTGGAGTAGGTATGGCCTTGTTGGAGGAAGTGTGTGACTGGGGGTGGGCTTTGAGGTTTCAGAAGCTTACACCAGGCCCAGTGTCTCTCTATTCCTGCTGCCTACAGATCCAGATGTAGAACTCCTAGCTACTCTCCAGCATTATGTCTGCCATTGTGCTGTCATGCTCCCCACCATGATGACAATGGACTAAATCTCTGAAACTGTAAGCCAGCCCCCAATTGAATCCAATTGAATGCTTTCCTTTATAAGAATTTTACATGATTTCACGGTCCACTTTGAGTTTATTTTCTTGTATAACACCCAAGACTCCTGGGGCTCGCCTTCAGCTGCAGCAGTGTCCTTTGTTACTAGGTGGTCTCATCACTGATGTGCCCTGTGCCTTTGTTAAGCCAGCTGTAACTGTGAAAAGATTTCTAAGCTACGCACTCTGCTCTGTAGATACGCATAGCTATCCTCCCTGAGCATCGTCTTAGTGGTCACAGCTATGAAAAACCTGAAGCCAGGTAGTGAGACTCATCCTGCTTTTCTGCCATGGTTAGAGTTGTCTCTTCACAGTGATAGAACACTGACTAAGAAAATGACACTTTACAGACTGACGTAGAGGCTTAACAGTATTTCTATGAAAAACAAGTTCCACTAACATTTTTAGTACATGTAAGGAATAATGGTAGACATACAGAGAGGCAAAGGGACTATAGTAACGAAAGCAAAGGAAGGAAAAGCAGGATGAGTCTCACTACCTGGCTTCAGGTTTTTCATAGCTGTGACCACTAAGACGATGCTCAGGGAGGATAGCTATGCGTATCTACAGAGCAGAGTGCGTAGCTTAGAAATCTTTTCACAGTTACAGCTGGCTTAACAAAGGCACAGGGCACATCAGTGATGAGACCACCTAGTAACAAAGGACACTGCTGCAGCTGAAGGCGAGCCCCAGGAGTCTTGGGTGTTATACAAGAAAATAAACTCAAAGTAGACAGTGAAATCATGTATAAAATGTTCAACTATTTATCTTTTAGCAGAGAAAAAAGCAGGGACACTTGGGACCTAGGCATACTTGCCTCCAAAGGAGTAATTCCCCACCTCCCACCCACCCCCTCTCTCTCTCTGATAGGAATAATTCTTAAAAGGAAACATTTTTTAAATTGACCTTCCAGAACTTGTGCTCTGCAAAAGATTCTTATGAAGAAGAGAGAGAGAGAGAGAGCGAGCGCGAGAGAGAGCGCTCTGCACACCAAGAGAAAGCACTCTTTAAGCCCAGAGCCAATAAAAGACCGAAATCTACACTATACTATAAAAACTAAAATCTCAGCTGGGTGGCGGCGGCGGCAGTGGTGCACACCTTTAGTCCCAGCACTCGGGAGGCAGAAGCAGGAGGATTTCTGTGTCGGGGCCAGCCTGGTCTAGAGAGTGAGTTCCAGGCCTGCTAACGCTCCATAATGAGACCTTGTCTCAAATAACTAGTGAGTCCTCAAGGAGATAGCACTGCATACCTACCAAAATAGCCCAAGTGAGAGGAGAATGACAGCACCAAATGCTGGTGGGAATGGAGACTCTGGGTCACTCACACATGGCTGGTAGGACTGAGTGACACAGCCACCTAGAAAACATTTTAGCAGTCTACACTAAAATGGAGCTACCAAACAACCTAGCAGTTATACCCCTGGGCACTTACTCAAGATAAATGAGAATCTACACAGCAAACTATAGACTAGTATTCATAACAGCTTTATTCATAATAGTCCCAAGCTAGAAATAACCTAGTGCCTTTGGGTCTAAGGAAACTTCCTTACTAAAAAATAAAATGGGAAAAACTGTTGATATATGAAAATACTGGATGAACCTCCAGGCAGCTGAGCTCACTGAAGTCAAACACCAAGCCTAGTACACTGAGTGATTCTTTCTGCCCTATTTCCTTGAGGTGATGAAATTAGAGCCCACAGAACCGATGAGTCACTGCCAGGGCCCAGGAGGGTGTTGCATGGGAGGAAGTGCATGAGACTATAAAAAGACAAAAGTTAAGAGTCTGTCTTAGTCACTGTTGCATTGCTGTGAAGAGACACCATCACCAAGGCAACTCTTATAAAGGAAAGCATTTAATTAGGGCTGGCTTACAGTTTCAGAGGTTCAGTTCATTATCATCATGGTGGGGAACATAGCAGGCCTGCAGGCAGACATGGTGCTGGAGAAGTAGCTCAGAGTTCTACATCTTGATCAGCAGGCGGCAGAGAGAGAGAGAGAGAGAGAGAGAGATTTTGATTGAGATTGGGCCGATATGGTCTTTTGAAACCTCAAAGCCCACTCCCAATAACACATTTCCTCCAACAAGGTCATATCTTACTTAATCCTTCTAAGCCTACCAAAGAGTTCTACCTCCTGGTAACTAAGCATTCAAACATATGAGCCTATGGGGCCACTCTTACTCAACTACCACAGAGTCTTGCAATAATAATCTATCTTTTTTTATTTGCTTATTTGGGTATTTTGGTTGTGATAGTGTACTATGGTTTTCTAGGACATCACCATTGGGAAAACGAAGGAAAAGCTATACTAGGTGACTATATTGCTTCATACACTTACGTACCAGTTGACTGTTGTGTCAAAATAAAAAGATTGATCAAAAATAACAACCAACTTGGTGGCTGAAGAGGACACTAATAGTTAAGAGATCACACGATGGTTAAGAGCACTTGCTGCTCTTCCAGAGGACTTGGGTTCAGTTCTGAACACCCACGTGGTAGTTCCCAACCATCTGTAAATCCAGTTGTAGGGGAACTCATGCCATATTTGGGCCTCTGTGGGCACTACATACACGCGGTACACATAGATACATACAAACGCAACACTTAGACACACAAAATATAAATAAATCTTTTTTTAAATAGTAATAACCAACTTTAATTAAATTTAGTCCTTTATAAAGTATTATTAGTAGACTATAAAGATTAAAGTAGACTATGAATTCTTGAGTACTGAATTTACTTTTTACATTATTAAGTTAGTAAACTTGTGTTAAGTATGACACGAGTTTTTATGTGACCTTTCTGAAAAGGTGCTATGATTTTGATATTTAAAAGGCTTTATTTCACTGATGACCTGAAGGAAGGAGGAAAGACAGCATCCCCTCTGGTCAGTGGGCTGCTTCTGATGTGAATACTGCAGTGAGTAACCTCAGTATGTAACATGTCCTCTCTGTGATGCTGGTCCATGGATCCATGCCCTCCTCCCTGCCGTCCTCGTCCTTTCCTGTGCAAGTCCTGCCAGCATTGTTCTCCAGCAGTGCTCCATGTGTATGCATCTTCCTGAGTAACAGCCTCTGCTGAGCCTGCTGCTCTGCTCTGCCAGAGCTGAGGCCATCTGTCTTAAACTAGGTTTTACGTTTAAAACAGCATCAAAACAATACTTTCAAGTGAATTTATAAAGAGGATGAAAACAAAGTGAGATCCCTTTATGCCTGAATTAGGTATTACTTACGAAGGTAAATATTTCTCAGACATGTCAATGGAGAGGGAGAAGTGAAGAAGGATCACATATTAACACACACACACACACACACACACACACACACACACACACACACA
>CABHPR010112731.1:0-14245 GCA_902168415.1 Peromyscus melanophrys | reverse complement strand
AGAGAGAGAGAGAGAGAGAGAGAGAGAGAGAGAGAGAGAGAGAGAGAACATTTTTCTCAGGTTCTGTGAGTGCACAAAGGTCTCACATCAGGGATTCTCAGAATGGAATGTAACTCCTATACTGGATCCTCTGATCATTTTGGATTTTTTTTAAATCTTTCCAATTCCCTCTCACTGTCATGTGCACAGCTCCTCTTTGTTAGAACTATTTAGAAGAAACAGGTGCCGTGGTTTGTCTGATCTTTCTGATATGTGTATTGAAGGGAGAGTTAAACAGAAGCAGGGTGCTAAGGTCTGTTTTTCTCCTCTGTGATGCATGTTGAAGTGGTCTCCCTGTTTCACTCATAGGATACATGCATAGAGGGAAAAGTAAGTTATCTGTGTAGTTTTGGTGACTGTCCTGGATCTCACTCTGTAGACCAGGCTGGCCTCCAACTCACAGAGAACTGCCTGACTCTGTCTCTCAGGTGCTGGGATTAAATACTAACCTGGGAACAGTGGTTCAGGAAGCCAAGTGTAAACAATTTACCCCATATATAAACATAAGGTGTTCATGTTCTTTGACAAATCAGACAGTACAGTAAACCCCAAGAAGTGGGATCCTCACAGTAGGGAAGTGTCATCTACTAGCTGAGAGTTGGCCCTGACATTCAGGGACTGAGCCTCCACCTGTGAATGGTGCAGGGCCTTCATGTCTAATAGGCAGGATGCCAGTGCACCCTGTTCAAAAGAGCATCCTCCTCCTTTTGCTGCCTCTATCTTGCCTGTAGTGCTGATTTTTTACTACAGTGTGATTGTCAACATCTAGAAAAGGTTCATTGGTCAAAGATCTCTTGATATTTTATTTTCTATCATGGTTTTCTTCTCCATTTCTAATCCAGATCATCTTTTAACAAAATACTTTCCATAGTATAAAAGTTATTAGCAGCAGAGGTGAAGCTTGGGTGAATATAATAGACACAATTAAAGTGATAATTCAGCCTGAAGGAAAGATAATAGTACCCTGTTCTATACACTTCATTAGTCCTGAGTAGTTGGCTAGGTTTCCAATAGCAGGTATATAATGGGTACATATGATCTTTGCTGTGTCTAGAGTGTCCATCCTTGCCCTTCACTCATTCTTCAAATGAATCACTCTATATTTCTTCTTTTGCTAATGTTTACTTCTAGGTCAAATCCATTGCTCTCTCTTCTTGGAACTTCCAGTCAGATGTTAGCATTAGCCTTCCTTTTATCACACTGCATTGTTTTTATTGATCTATGTGCCTCTCTGCCTGTCTCTTGGGACTGAGTACAGAGGGACAGGGGCTTGTCATCTTAGTCCTTTACAACCAGCATCATCAGACATGCAAAATAAGCTTTATAAATTAGAATTAGCATTTAGGTGTCTTTTAACACTAAAATCATACTAATACTAAGGAAATACAATATAGAAGTATTCCTATTCCCTCCCCCTCTTTATAACTACATATATAAAGCTAAGATAGTCTAAAGCTAAGGACAAGCTGGCTCTGAAGTCTGGGAACACAATCCTACTACACACTTCACTGATAATAGCAATCCTAACTTGACCCTAATAAGTGCCTAACAGAAAACCTACTGATGTGCATGTTAAACCTGACATAATAATAAAATTTTGCAATGCATCTCTCCTTCCACTGAGCTCCTTATGTCCAGTGACAACACATACACACTGTTTCTAAGACACAAGCTCAAATAAGCATTCCTGGGCTCTGTGGAATAGCCCTGCAGCTCAAGTAAACATCACTTTGAAGCACACACTAAATGATAGATTTAAATTAGAGTGAAAAGACAGAAACCAGCATGTGAAACACTTCATTACCTTTTACATTTCCATGAAGCCTAGGGGAGAGGCAGGGACTGAAATGACAAGATTGAAAAGTAGCTGGTGAAAGGTCTTTAGCACTTCTTGGCTGACATTTTTAAAGGGGCTTATTAATTCAAAACACCCTACAGCTTTCTTTATGTGCACACAGAAACTGAATCTCTAAGTCACAGACAGACAGGAAGTCCTCCCTAGCTGATCTAAGAGGAAAGGGGGGCGGGGAAGAGGTTGTTATTTGTGGTCCTTTTCCATCTCTTTATCAACCCCTTTCCACCCCTACCTTCCCTAAATTCAGATTGAAAGGTGTGGTTTTGGTGCTTAGCCAGGCTGCCTAGAACCTTGACAGGCTGGGCTTCTGGGGAGCAGTGGCCACCCCGCTGCTGATGGAGTTATCCAGCGACAGTGTACCAGTGCTTCAGAGGTGGAGGTGGGCAGTCTGCCTGACCTTTTGGTGTTCTGACAGGGCCTTCCAGTCGAAGCCCCTTCAAAAGCAGAAGGAACCAGGAACTTCTGCTACCTGAGAGTAGTATGTCTAGTGCCCAGGGACAAAGCATGAGGCTTGTTCACCATTGTTCCTGCTGGTCCCATGTCCCAGAAGGCTTTGGATGTCCAGTGCTAGCATCTCATCGTATCTGCTCTACTTATTTGAGAACAGTGTTTCTGTTCCCATGGCTTTGTGTCTCCAGGCAACTGGAGATTAGGCCAGAGTTACCAAGCCCTTTATTCCTGTTAAGAACATCCTGAAAAGTCTCTGGCATGTCCACCCTCTCAGTAATTATGGAATGCCACTCGAATGTCCTTCTGTCATTATTTCCTCTCAATTCATTCTAACCTCCATATCTTTGACCATTTGAATGCCATAAGAACGTGCCACATAATATGCCTTTGAGAGCCCTATAGAGCCAGGTGGCACAATCTTGTAATCCTACCACCTTGGAAGATGGAAATAGGGAGTCAGGAATTCAAGGCCTTTATCAGCTAAACAAGGAGTTCAAGGCCACCCTGGGCTACATGAGACCCAGCCACAAAACTACAAAATGTTTAAAAATTAAAAGAAAAGAGAATCTCATAGTTTCCAGCACCTGATAATCACCAACTATACTACCTCGAACCAAACCTCTATGATGACTCAATGAACAAAAATGAAAGCTACATAGAAGTAATTCCTACTTTTTTCAGACGCTCAACCATAGGGAAGAAGAATATTTCAACATTCAAACTATCGGATACTTCAGTGGAGCCTGGAAAGAAAATAGTAATTGGTTTAGAAGAGTCTTTGTCATGTTCATATAACTGGAAGTCATTTTTTTTAATGCTTGTGCCTTTTAAAGCAGTCCTTTGAATCTGTTGCTCAATAAATCAAACATCACTGTCATGATCACCTTTGCTTATCGACTTGATACAACATAGTCACCTTGAGGTGGGGGGACCTTGATGGGGGTTGTCTGTATTGCATTGGCCAGTGGGAATGTCTATTGGAGATTTTCTTCGTTGAATTGGTTCATTTCATATGGGAAGGCTCAGTCCACTGTGGGGGTATCATTCCCTAAGCAGGGTGTCCTGAGCTGTTTAGAAGCAGAGAGTCAAGCGGAGGAGAACAAACCAGCAAGCAGGCAGGCAAGACTGTCTGCATTCCTTTCTCTCTGCTCTTCACTGTAGATGTGCTATGACTGGCAGCTTCATGCAGGAGTATCAGGAATACTGTGATCTTCCTGCAATAATGAACTGTAACCTGGAGTTGTTAAACCCTTTCTCTCTGGAGCTGCTTTTTATCACAGCAACAGAAATGAAACCAGAATGGAAATTTGTACCAGGAGTAGGGTCATTACTATGATAAACGCAATCATATGTTTTGTTTGTTTGTTTGTTTGTTTGTTTGTTTGTTTTTGCCTTTGGACTATTTTGTAGAAGAATTTAGAATTGAAAGCTAGAAAAACCACCGAGTGCTTGGGGAAAAGGTTAACGGGCCAATCTTGTGGGATCTTGGGAGAATATTGAGCGTGGTTCTGACAATAGAGTCCCTGATCTTGTTTCACATGGGAATAGGGACTTTGTCTTAAACTAGATTAGAGCCCTTCTTGTGATATTTCGTCTAGGAATTTTTATGCTATTCGTGCTAAGGCTGAAGACGCAGCTGCCGTTGTTAAGGAAGACAGCACCGCTGGAGTGAAACTTCCTTTTTTATTGTGACAACAGGAATTAGTTGTCACAAATTCGCAAAGAATATTGTGTTTCCTGAGGGTCAGCAGACAGAGGCCAGTCAGTGCAGCTGTGGTCTAAGGAGGCTGGAGTGCATCTTCAGGTGGGGGCAGGACTCAGCAGTGTGAGAATTGTCCATGTGGTACTGGTTTTCAGGATTTTGAGGGATGAAGGACTGGATGGGTCATGCAGAGTAGCTGAGTCCTGGTACTACATGTCAAGGTCAGGGTCTCTGTGGAGAGGCCCTGAGGATCTTTTGAGTGGAACTGGGAGGGTGAGGCTTTCATTGCAGTAAGAGCCACGGGATATTGGAGATACCAGGACTATGGAATATCTGCCAGGAAACGTTGCAATGACAAGTGCAGAGTGGAATCAACCTCAGTCCAAGAGAAACGTTGTATGTGCTTCAGGCGGCACAGTGGGAGGTATATGTGGTGGTTTGAATGAAAATGGCCCCCATAGACCCATAGGGAGTGGCATTGTTGGAGTAGGTGTACCTTTGTTGGAGGAAGTGTGTCACTGGGGGTGGGCTTTGAGGTCTCAGACGCTCAAGTCAAGCCAGTGTCTCACTCTCTCTTCCTGCTGCCTGCCAATCCATATGCAAAAATCTCTGCTACCTCTCCAGGACCATGCTGAATGCTGCCATGCTTCCCGCCATGATGACAATGGACTAAACCTCTGTACTATAAGCCAGCCCCAATTAAATTATTTCCTTGATAAGAGTTACCATGGTCAGGGTGTCTCTTCACAGCAATAGAAACCATAGCTAAGAAAGCATGGGATTAAGCAGGCCCTTTGAGGCCCAATTACAAGTCCCAAATGCATGATATTGAGCTATAGGATTTAATATTTGCTCTGTAGGATCTTGGTTTTTCTTTTATCTGATTGTTTTGTGTCATTATATGCTGGATGTGTATAACTTGTTTTCTATTTTCTATGAGGCACAGTTAAGAGACATTGGACTTTTAGAATTGTGAAAGACTCTTGGGACTTTTAAAATTAGATTATATTTTATATTATGGGATAAAATTGAGATCTTGGAGAAAAGGGGTGGAAAGGTGTGGTTTAAATTGATGTGCTTGTGCGTCAAGTTGACAAGGTGTTGAGCATGATGGTTGACTTTTATCATCAACTTAACACAAGCTGGAGTAAGCTGGGAGGAAAGTCTTTACGGGGATTGTCTGTATTCTAATAGCCTGCGGGGATGATGGAGAGGATTGTCTTAGTTGAGTTGGTTGATGTGGGATGATCCAGTCCACTGTGACTGGTGTCATTCCCTGGGTAGGGTGTCCTGAGCTGTGTAAGAGTGAGGTAGTCAAGCTGAGTGTGCAAACAGACCAGCAGGCAAACAGGACTGCATGCATTTGTTTCTTTCTGCATCTGACTTGGAATATGATGGGACTGGCGGCTTAAAGCTCCTCCCACAGTGACTTTCCCACAACAAAGGACTATAACTGAGAATTGTGAATTAAAATAAATGTTTCCTACTGTGAGTTTGTTTGTTTTTTTTTTTGGGGGGGGGGGGTCAGGATATTTTGCTATGAAGTGAGACTAAAATAACCACCATAGTTAAAATAATTCTAATCTGCTCCAGGTGTCCTCTGATTTTTCTTTTAAGCCAAGGAATCTTAGAGTCAGTGGCAAATTGAAGTAAACTTTATAAAAACTTCCTTATATGCGTGTAAACAGATGTTTCCTGTCCCACCCACCTGCCCCCGAATACTGGGCAGCCGCTTCCCAAGTAATTGACTTGGAGGTTTAATATAAATTATAAATGCTCAGCCAATAGCTCAGACTTATCACTAACTAGCTCTTACATTTTAAGTTAACCCATATTCCTTATTTATTCTGTCACGTGGCAGTACCTTTATTAGCATGGCACATTCATCTCCTATTCCCTCTGTGTCTGGTTGGTGACTCCTAACTCTGCTCTTCTCCTTCCCATCATTCTTAGTTTGGTCATCCTGCCTATACTTCTTGCCTGGCTACTGGCCAGTTAGCATTTTATTAAACCAATTAGAGTGACAAATCTTTACATTGTACAAGAAGATTATTCCACAGCACATGTGCTACCAAGTGAGTTTATGTGGTTCTGGGAATTGAACCAAGGTTCTCACACAGGTAAGCAAAATGCCACTCAAGCTATAGGCCCAGCCAAAACCACAGAAATGTTTATTAGCATTTATGGCCCTGGAGCACTAATCCAGTGATTCCTTTGCCACTCTGAAAACTGTTACTTAACTTACTAAAGATTTCCCTGAAGTGTTCTCCCTAGAGGTAAAAACCAGTGCTGAGTACAGAATTGTGTACTTAGCAATTGCTAGTAAATATTGACACTCTGAATGTCACCTTTCCTGGCAAAGGAACACCAGAGCTGATGGCTTAACTCTTTTGTTGCTGTTTGTTTGTTTTTGTTTTGTTTTGCTTTTTTGAGACAAGGTTTCTCTGTGTAGCCCTGGCTGTCTTGCTCTGGAGACCAGGTTGGCCTTGAATACAGATCTGTCTGCTTCTGTCTCCGGAATGCTGGGATTAAAGGCATATGTCACCATGCCCAAAAGTGTTTTAACTTGACAGTTTTGTTCCTCTTCCTGGCCGAGGACTAATAGTTTTTTTTTTCCTCTAGACCCTGCAGGATTCTCTATTTCCCACACTGGGGAAGAGATAATTCTGTAGCACAATAACCACAGTAACATGGAAATCTGGAACCTTGACCACCAAGGACACACCAGAAAGACAGAGCAGAGGAAAGCTAGTAAACACAAAGGACCCAGCCACCTCTTGAGGGGCTTTCAGAGATGAGACAAGAGATGCTAAGTGGTATTTGGCAAAGGCAGGGAAAGCAGCTTATTCAAATTACATTAGTTTTCCCTTTCATCACAAAGAGGTATTCTGTAAGAAGACAATAATTTATTTAATGTGTATTCATTTCACAAAGCACTTTCAAATTTCTCTTTGGAAATTACTATCAAAACCTGCATAGCATTCTTTTAAATATAATTGTTGTTCATGTATACTTTTCCTTTCTTCAAGGTCAATTTGTTAATGGACAAGCAGGACCTGGTGGCATAGGCCCATAATCTCAGTCACTCAAAAGATTGAGGCAAAGGATTTCAAGTTCAAGGCCTTTTCATTCCAGTTAGTATGATGCTGCCTCCAATGTAAGAAGTTTTAAATGGGCTGCAGGTATCTTTGAGGTAGAGTACTTGCCTAGCCCATATGAAGCCCTAGGTTGTTGTAGAATATTATTTTAAGATATGTTACATTTGTTTATGCTGTGGAACATTTGTTTAATGATGCAAAGATGTGTTGCATTTGTTTATGTTGCATTTGTTTAGCTCTATGAAGCTGTGTTACTGTGCCTGTCTAAAACATCTGATGGTCTAATAAAGAGCTGAACAGCCAATATCGAGGCAGGAGAAAGGATAGGCAAGGCTGGCAGGCAGAGAGAATATATAGAAAGAGAAATCTGGGAGGAAAAAGAACAAGGAATGAAAAAGGAAGGAGGAGGATTTCAGGGGCCAGCCACCCAACTACTCAGCCAGACATGGAGTAAGAGGAAAAGAAAAGGAATACAGAAACAGAGAAAGATAAAAGCCCTGCGGCAAAAGATAGACAGGCTAAATAAAGAAAGGCTGGCAGGAAACAAGCCAAGCTAAGGCCACTCATTTATAAGTAAGTGCCCCGTCCAGCAGGGCTTCAACGGGTTCTCGACCACCCTAAGGATGGAATGATTAGGGACAGGAGACACAAAGGAAATACACCAAGTCAAGATTTTCTGATCAAGGTGCAACTTTATTTTTCTCCAGGAGGGTTTATATAGTACCTGCAGGGTGGGGGGAGCAAGAGGCTGTTATCTGCATAAGGTGGGGCAAGCTAGCAGGATGTTTACAGGGTGAAAAGGTCAAGGGCTCTATTCAATGTCCTGTTGCTAGGCAGCCTGACTGTAAGATGATCTAGTTCCCTGTCTTATGGGGGTCTGTATTTTTCCACTAACTAGAGGTTCTGTCCTAGTCCCTGACAAGTAAGAATAAGCCTCTGTGTGATTTATTTGGGAGCTGGTTGGAAGCCTCCCCCCCCAAAAAAAAAGAACAAAGAGTAAAGAAAACAACCAGCTATACTAGGTTTAATCTGGAGTACTTCTGGTAAAGGAAACCAAGGAGAAATAGCTAAAACTCACTTATATCTAGTAGAAAAAACAAGATAGTTAGAATACTTTTCTTTAAAAACATGTACAGATAATGTCGTTAATTAAGTGAATTATCTTTTATCTTGAAGATGTTTCCAAACATATCATATCAAAACTAACCAAAGGAATTACAATGTAATTAGAAAAATAACATAATTTTCTTGGGTGATTTATATCAGAGTCAAAATACAGTCCTTCAAATGAATTTGGTATTGGGGCTCAAAGATCAGCCCAGCCCCAGGTAGGACACACTCCCACAATAAAACACATGTTGTTGTGTGAAGGGATGCATGGTGGGAAAGGTTAATAATATTTTAAGTGCTTTTGTTATGATATTAAATATTTTCAAATCAAGGGGGAAATTATACATTGAGTATTATAAAAATTTTGGCAAATGTGTGTATGTAAAGACTGCAAAAATGGATGCCAAAATGCTAGACATGCTAGACTTTGGGAGCAGCAGGTGATTGCCACTCTACAATTAGTATTTTTATTTTTTCCAGTGAACAAATATGATCACACAGGGAGAAAATCATTCTTGCACAACCAATAGAATAAGTATTTACAGAGACCTCAAACTATGATTATGTTGCTTCATTGTTCTTTACCATGAAGTAGCTGAGTGACTACTGTCACCCTAGAGACTCCTAGGACAAATCCTCCAAATAAAATCCTAAAACATTTCACACTGATAAAGTAGTATAATTTCATTCTGTGAGAAGACTTTTTTCCCCCTGAATGCTTCATTCCTTCATTCATGTAATTGCTTAACCATGTGTGACTTTAGATCAAGGTAGCCATGTATGGAGCACAAAGTTCAAACAGAACCGCAAGCCATGGAGCTTGACCTTAAACAGAATGTGATAGTCATTTACTGAGTATCCAGTTGTCACACAGCTAACATCACTCCTTCACTAAGCATTTACCAAATGCCAGACAGGCCCCAGCACCTGGCACCAGACAACTGCATGGGCAACTGTACCTTAGATATTTATGGCAATTTCTATGATCTGAAAATACACGAATGTACATTACTGACGTATATCACAGGATTCCGTATCACCTTACTGCTCTTGTCGTGTTCAAATGCTGTCTCATGAGTAATGTTAATCGCTAACTCCATAAGGACCCACAACTTGCTTTAATGCTCTTACAATTAAGAGATTTGACAAGGTAATTTTCTACCATACATGCTAGGAAACTTTTTGATGTTTTCATGGTCATCAAGCCAATAAACAAGTGCTTTGAGACCTTGATAATACCATGACCCACCCAGCATCCTGACATCATATTACGTAAAGTCGACTTTAAAGAAAACTCCTCCTTTCCCTCTATCTTTCTCTCTATTCCTATGAGGTGTTCTCTCTCTCTCTCTCTCTCTCTCTCTCTCTCTCTCTCTCTCTCTCTGTCTCTCTCTCTCTCTCTCTCTCCCTCTTTCTCTCTCTCTCTCTCCTTCCCCTTTCTCCTTCCCTCCATTCCCTTCTCCCTTTCCCCAATAAACTTTCCACATGGATGCTGTGCCTGCATGGTGTGAGTAACTTTCTGCCATGTGCCTTGGCCCCTGCCTGCATGGCATGTCTTCTCGGCTCAAAGACTCCAAGGCTTCTTGCTAGCCATTCCATAACAGATAAAATGAGTAATTAAGAGATTAGTCTTTATAAAAATACTTACAATGACCATTGAAGCAATTAAATACATTTATATCTACATAATTATTATAAAGTGCTTCTAGAATGTAAATAATACTGAACCAAGTAAATGAGCTTACCCTGGCTAAGAAAGCAAAAACCTGAGCTGTGACCTAATGATGGTCTTAAAATCCCCAGTCACTAGAGGTTAGAGAGCTAAGTCATCCACATGGGTGAAACACTCTTGGGTTTGTCCTGAGACTATAATCCGTGAAGAAAGAATGAGAGGATAACTGGAGACACCATATTTTCCCAGAGCAGTAAGCATGAGCAGCCTGCTTCCATCAGATCAGTTCAAATGTGGTACCTCTCTGCCCCTAGCATATCTAATACAAAGCCCCTTGCCCGTTGATATGATGTCGAGTGTCCATGGAAACTGCACATGGTCTGTGCAAACATTTATCATAAATTTTACTGACATAAGTGAATTACATCAAGTAAGTAAATGATGATAATTCTGTGTGTATTATTCATCAGAGCAAACTTTTTCTGTGTGCTTGAGAGAAAGACAGAGAAAGAGAGAGAGAGAGAGAGAGAGAGAGAGAGAGAGAGAGAGAGAGAGAGAGAGAGAAAGAGAGAGAGACCAGAGTTGGATGTATGAGTGTGTTCCCCAATTGCTTTCCACCTTACTTTTTGAGGCAGAGTGTTCACTGAACATGGATGCTCACAGATTGGCTGGATTGGCTAGCCAGGAAGCCCTAGGGATCTGCCAGCCTCTGCTTCCCCAGTACTAGGACTAAAGGTGAATGTCACCATGCTGGTCTATTCTATGGATGCTGGGGTTTTGAACTCAGGTCCCCATGTTTGCAGAGCAATCACTATACTGGCCAAGCATCTTCCCAAGTCCGTAGTAAACTCTTCATCATTGATTTTCACAGAAAGGTTTTCACAGAAGGTTTTTGCTGAGTTGTAGTATAAATGGGTATCCACAGTCAGTTTGTGGTTGCACTTGAACAAGCATAGCATGGACTTATGGATGTCACTGAGTGTGGAGCTGGAAAGTGATGTGCCTCGGCACGCCACCCTATGGTATTTCTGCCCTGAAGATGTAATCAATGCCAGGAACCATAAGATCATGCTATAAAATGAAATGAGTTTTGAATTATGTATCATCTATGTTTCCAATATGATCTATTATATTTTAAATGTATATGACTTAATTTTTAAAATTATTTTTATGTGTATTCATTTTGTGGATGTATGTGTGCAACTTGTATTCATTTTGTGGATGTATGTGAGCACCTGTGTAGACGCCACAGTGCAGAACTGGTGGTCAGTGGACAACTCCCAGGAGTCAGTTATTACCTTCTGCCATGCAGGTCCCAGGGATTGAACTTAGGTTGTTAGACATGGGGACAAGTGCATTTACCCACTGAGCCATCTTGCCCAAATCACTTAATTTTACAAATGCTTTACATTTATGAGCCAGCATGAGATGGTTCCAGGGTCCCAACTATCCACAGAATCCTTAGCCTTTCTCTACTCTTTTTTCCCTGGATTTTTTTAAAAAAAAATGGTTTTACTCATCATCCAGCAGCATAGATTGATTGATGGGTTATCTCTCCCATCAAAATAGTCTCTCTCTGAGGTCGGGCATTCAGTTCGTGTTCTTCCTCGCTGTTGTAGTAGACAAGGGTGGGAAGAGCATGGGCAACTAAGGCCAAAGAGTAAATTCTCTTGTCACTGTGTTTGACAGCAGAGGACACAGAGTTTGGAGTGAAGGGCTTCGCTAAGAAGTATTCTTCTCATTGGCCTCTGTGGGGAAGAGGAGAAAAGTGCTGGGAGGTGAAGACCTCAAAAAAAACCATAACCAAGACTACAGCTCACTCCATGGGGGCCCTGGAGCTGAATAGCCCATTGCAGTTGCCCTACATTGACCAGAGTGCAAGGTTTTAAAGTGAGTCTCACCTCAGCCATTAGCTAGCTGCTGACCCTCAGAGGTGTGACCTTGAGTCAGACAATTCCCTTCAGCTGAGGCATTGCCTGCAGGGAGCCCAGAATTGTCTAGTAGCAGCTGAGGAACATGTCCCACGCAGGGTTAGCTTCAGGGCAGGGTGCCAATGGCAGCTGGAAACTGGAGTGCAATTAGAAAATGAAGAATGGAGCCGGCCCCAGGGATGCCAGACAGGGAGCACAGCTGTTGAGGACTGGGAGAAAGCCTGTAACTTGGAAGACATTCAAGTTCCCAGAGCCTGTTCCAGGATTACTGGTTTCTAGTGTCCGGGAGCGACTGTAGAGTAAGAGGGGGAGTGCACTCCTCAACTCTCTAATTCACCTGAGTATACTCCACAAACCCTCACAGAGACTCTAGCCAATTAGGATCCACCCAGCATTCTTACAAAGCTCAGGCTGCTCAACAATATCTATTGAATATCTATTAAATGTCAGACTCTGTTCTGTGTTCTAAAAATATGAAAGTGAATGAAATAGACTGTTCTTGTCCTAGCAGAGCATACATCTATTAGGTCCTTTACTTGCCAACAAATTAAAATCACCTGCAGAGTTACTTTAATGGGCTGGAGAGTCCCACACAACTGGCATCAAAGACTGTCCCAGCAGCCATATTCTTAATGGACTTCCATGTTTTCTCTGGGCTGTATTAGGCCACTGAATGAAAGTTATCAAACAGGTACATATGACCAATACTACCTCCATGCTGAACCCACAGATGTATATCCCATATACCAAAGAAATAAAAACAATGACCTGATCTTAAAAAAAAGAGATTTGAGTTTATGTTTCCTGAGCTAGTCTGAATCCACACTCATGACCAAATTAAGTCATTGACACATTGCATCTGAAATGGATGCTAAATTGTCATGCTGATCACCTGGATTTACCAGCTGTATCTCCTGTGTTCTGTTTGGAGGTAGAGCTCAAAAAGCTTCACACACATCAGTAGATAGATGTCAGGAAAACCCACACATGCTCTATGTCACCGAGGCTGAAAACTGGCAGCATTGGGGGCTGTTGGCTCCTGATAATGTGCCTGTTCTCTATATAATCCTGACTCCCATGCCCAGGCACAGCATTTAATTTGTGTTTCAATCACCATTTAAATATTTCCACATCAAATTCAATAAAGATCAAGCAGCTGAATTTTGGGACAAGTGATTGTATCATCAATGATGTCTCTAGAGACATCTTATTTGAAGGTTAACAATTCAAGCAGAGGGCCTTAAAAAGTTGTTAATTGCTGTAAATACTTCTGCAGCTGCAAAATCAGTCCTGTGAGTAAGTGACTAGCTCCTTTGATCTTAATGAACTAAGATGTTTTTCATGCACCACAGCAGCTGGCTGGGTCCTGAGCTGCAGTTACCAAGAGCACAGAGGTCATCCCCTTCTAAACCATCTTTCACGCTGGCTAAATTGTAATTACCCTGTACACAAATAGCTATAAACTCAACAATTAGAACAACTTCATACCCTGGGATTCTGTTTGAAAAATCATGCAAATAAAAAAATTTGGATGGAAATCTTATAGATCTTAATTTAACTCTCAAAAGATTCAAAAGATGCAGAAGACACTTATGATCAACTTGCCTATGGATATTGACTAACCTTTGTCTTTAAAAGATAATAACATGGCCTCTGTTCTGATCAACACAGAAGAGAATGGAAGTGGGGAATGATAAAGAAACTTAATGGTACACCTAACCCCAGAACTTCACCAGGACTCAAGAACTTTAAATGCTATAAAGATAGACCAAGCACATGTCAAGACATTAAGGCACATTGACTGAATACAGCTGGATGTTCATTTATCTCTGAGTTCCCCCTTCAGACCTTAAATACTTTTCATGGTTTGTTTTCAACTCAGGTTCTGTTTGGAGAAGGAGTCTTTAATAATCCATTTCAAAATGAGATGAAGGGATTTCTGAAAGCTGAAAACCTCAGAACAAGAAATATTACCAAGACATCTCTAAATGGAACCTCTCTTGCTTTTTTGAACAACTTTGGGCTTTATCTTTCAAGTAGTCAATTATTATGGAAGAAAAGAAACCACACACAGTAAAGCATTTCAATCCCTCGTAGGTCATTTCTTCAAAATTAAGACTTACATTTCTGTTTTCATGCTGCTACAACACACAACATTTTAGAAATCTTTCCAATACTCATCTAGGACTTAAGTTGTTGCTGCTGGCTTCCCTCTCTTCCCTCTGTAAGGAATTGGCCTACTCTCTAACGTTGGCTTTCTACAAGTTCAGGGATTTATTTTTAATCTTTTGTGCTGTGCCCCTATTCATACTCCACTATTCAACAGACGGAGTTCTAGAAGGTCTTGAAGTAGCAATCTCAAGAATTTTCAAGGGGCTGAGGATGTAG